>OY288239.1:50651096-50653596 GCA_958450325.1 Agrostemma githago
CAAAGCTGCTAAAAATTTCGGGACAAGAAGGTGCGAGTACCGTAGAGAACATTCCGGGTGGTGAGAAGACTAAGAAGGAGACCGCCAATGTGCGGCTATCCCGATTGGAGGTAGCCATAGGGGATCACCAAGATAACCTTGCCGAAGTAAGCGAGAGAATGGAGGATTTCTCGGAACGGATTAAAGCATTGGAGAGTGGAATGACCGACCTCAAGGAGGAGGTACAAAACCTGATCAACTCCCTTGATAGTGCGCTAAAAGAAGAGTTGAGTCATTTGGTACTTGAGGGGCTAGCCCAGCAAGCCGGGAGTAACGACACTCGATTCAAAGCCCTTGAAGGGAGAATGACTAGGGTCAAGGAGGATGTGGCCTTGTGTAAAACCGTAGTGGCCGGGTCTGCCACTAACCAGGGGGCACCAAGGATCAATGTGCCCGAACCGTCTAAGTTTCATGGTAGGAGAGATGCCAAAGAACTTGACACTTTCTTGTGGCGCGTGGAGCAATACTTTGATTCACTTCATATCAAGGATGAAGTAACCAAGATCCAAACCGCAACAATGTACTTGACCGAAGACGCGCTTATATGGTGGAGAAGACGCCAAGCGGAGGAGAAGAAGGGACTATGCCGGATCAGAACGTGGGATGAGTTCAAAGCCGACTTTGAAAGAAAATTCTGTCCGAGGAACGCCGAGGAGATAGCAATGAGGAATCTTCGAGCATTAAGGCACAGGAAAACCATTAAGGACTATGTGAAGGATTTCTCATCGCTCTTGTTGGAGGTAAGTGACATGCCTGAGAGCTTAACTCTATTGTACTTCATGGATGGGTTACAACGTTGGGCCGAACAAGAATTGAAGAGACACAACGTTAAGATCCTAAATGAGGCTATAGTGGAGGCCGAGTCCTTGTACAAGTTGTGGATGGATACCAAGAGGGATAAATACGTCGGGAGTGACGAAAATGGTGGGGGAGACAACCCACAACCGAGGGCTCATAGAGAAGATAGGAGCAAAGAGGGGTCGCGATTTAACTCGGGAGGACACGACAAGAGTTGCTTCCTGTGTGGGGGGTCACACATGGTACGGGTTTGCCCACAGCAGCAAAAATTTAACGCTTTAGAGTTACAATTCGGGGAGGAGTCGAGGGATGCCCACGAGGGAGCACATAGCATGGTCGAGGGAAAACCATCGACGCTCGGGGCGATGAGACTTCTCAATTCAATGGAGGTCGTGGAAGAAAAGCCGAAAGAGGAGGCAACCACCGCAAAACAAGAGGCGGGGATCAAGTACAAGGAGCACTTGTTGACCGTCAATGGGTAGGTGAACGATGTCTTCACAAAGGTGTTGATAGATTCGGGTGCAACACATAATTATGTAGCCTTGCGGGTGGCTAGGGACATGGGCATTCGTTACACCAAAGCAGGGGGCGAGTTGAAGGCGGTGAATTCTTCAGCAACGCCAATTTACTGGGTGGCCTATGGGGTTCCAATCCGCTTAGAGAAGTGGAAAGGGAAGGCCAAATTCATGGTGGTCGACATGGATGACGAGGATGTCGTGCTTGGTATGGAGTTCATTAACTCGGTCAGGCCCTTCACACTTGGAGACGGTGTGATCACCATAACATCAAAGGGGAGCGAGATCGACATCAAACTCGCACACGAGGACGGGGGCAGTGCAAGAATCGCTTCCCTACGGGTAATCAAGGCGCCAAGGCATAGGATCAAACTAAGGCATCATCGTCAAGTGAAGACATCGACTTGCCTTAACCGAGGGTGTGGCACGAAGGGTGATCATGGACGAAAGACACCAACATGGGATCGTAGAGACACCAACTCAAGGGGAACCAAGACGGACTTCAAGCACGGATAAAAAGGGACGACCGTGACGAGGACGTCTACGGCTTTAGTGGGGGAGAATGTCACGGTTGGCTTGTTACCCAACCGACGTTCCCGAATCGAGCAGGCTTCAAGGATCAAAGAGTCGAGCGCAACGGAGGTTTGGAGAAGCATCCAGAAGTGTCCAGAAATATCTAGAGTCTTAGAGAAGTCTCTAGAACATAGTAGAGACATCAAGAATATTCTAGAGGGGTTTGGAATATTCTAGAACATAGTAGAGTCATCTAGAATATTCTATAAGTGTCCGGAATATTCTAGAATATTGTAGAGTATTCTAGAAGTATCTAGAATATGGTAGAGTATTCTAGAATTATCTAGAATATGGTAGAGTATTCAAGAAGTATCTAGAATACTAAAGAGTCTTCTAGATTGTACTAGATTGTTCTAGGATGTTCTAGAATATTCTAGGAAGGTCTTGTACATACTAGAGAGTTCTAGGCATCATGTAAATTAAGAGTCTAGCTAGAAGAGTTTAGAAGGCTTCGAAGGATTCCAGAACCCTTAAGGTTCTAGGAGGTTCCATTGAGGTTCTAGAAAGAGGGGTGCATCGTTCAATTGCCACCCATCCACAAATCCACAAAATCCACACAAGCACACAAACACTCT
>OY288239.1:54331548-54574048 GCA_958450325.1 Agrostemma githago
GAGTGATTTTGCTTTAGACATGTTTATGTCATTTATCGATGCGAATTTGGATTTTTTTCTTTTTGTTTTTCATGCTTCCCCTCTAAGTCGGAGATCGGGACATGATTTTCAGGGTATTTGCGGGTAGTATCGTTTGAGCTGATCCATGTTGGTTGGGGTTGAGAACTCTTGACTGTCTAGGTCGGTGAGGATCACGGCGCCCTCCGAGAGTATTTTCCTAACGAGGTACGGGCCCAACCAATTTGGTTGGAATTTCCCTCTAGGGTCAATGGGAAGGGGTGCTCTAATGGACTTACTTACTAAAGCTCCCTCGTGTATGTTTCGGGATTCACTCGTTTGTTAAAGGCTCGCTGGATTCGTTGTTGGTACGCTTGTACGTTGGATAGGGCATGTATCCTACGATCGTCTAGGAGTACTAAATCGTCATATTGTTTTTGGTTCCATTCTTCCTCAGGGATACCGCTCTCGGCTAATATTCTTAGTGACGGTATCTCCAGCTCTATTAGTTGGACAGCTTCGGAGCCGTAGGTTAGGTAATATGATGTGGCTCTAGTGGGTGTTCGATAGGATGTTCGGTATCCCCGTAAGGCAAAGGGAATTTTGTTTGGCCAATCCCCGTAGTTGTCTATCATTTTCTTAAGGATTGTGGTGATGGTTTTGTTGGCTGCTTATACGGCCCCGTTTGTTTGTGGTCTATAGGGTGAGGATTTGTGTTTTTGGATTTTGTATTTGCCTAGGAGCTTTTGGGTGTCGGCCTTGAAATGAGCCCCCTGGTTGCTGATGATCTCATGAGGTATGCCGTAGCAACAGATGATGTTGTTTTGTAAGAATTTGGCTACTTGTTTTGAGGTTAGTACGGTGTAAGAGGCAGCCTCTTCCCATTTGGTGAAATAATCGGCGGCCACTAGTATAAAGCAGTGTCCGCCGTTCCCAGATGGGTGTACTTTCCCTATGATGTCTATCCCCCAAGTAGAGAGTCACTACTCCAAAACCCTTATTTTCTCCACGCTTTTGGCTCGACGCTTCTATAAGCGTTGACTATTTTTATCCTAATTTGGTATTTCGCAAAACCTCTGTGCGCAAGTTAGTGAAATATTAAAAAAACAAAACATTTTGCCGCTTCAGTTGTTTTATTTCACATCCACTATTCTCCACTATTCATCTCTCTCTACAGGTGACCTAGCTATTACGCACAATCGTTATCAGTTTTGCTTCTGAAAAAAACCCTATAAGTAAATAATTGAATACTCCATTAGCGATCTAGAAGAGACAATTATATTTTCTTCTCGAAAGACGATCAATGGCAATCACCGTTGGTTCTACTGCGTCACGCCCAAGCAGGTATCAAAGCAACATCTTCGGGTAATTATATTGAATCTTTTCCCAATTTTTGAATAGAATACGTAATAATATACCACCGTGTTTGTAATTTGTTATTTGTATCACAGATTTGTAGTTAAAAAACTTCTATAAAAATATTTGTACTATCAAATTGTTCCAGTAATGAAGAGATGTTAAAAGGTGGCATATCAATTTTTTTCCCAATTTTTGAATAGAATACGTAAATAATATACCACCGTTTTTGTAATTTGTTATTTGTAGCACAGATTTGTAGTTAAAAAACTTGTATAATAATATTTGTACTATCAAATTGTTCCAGTAATGAAGAGATGTTTGGCTTGGTCTTGATATTCAAAACATGATTAGGGGAAAAAGTAAGCCTTATATGATTAGGGGGAAAAAGTATATATTGCAGGCAAAGTAATTACTCAGTTACAGTATAATTTAAAATCTGCCTGCTTTTCAATTGACATTTGCACTTTGAAAACAGAACTTGTGTGTTCTTTGTTATCTGTATTCTTCTCCTAATTCACGTTACCATTGTGTTCCAAGCTTGGTAAAAATAATGTTTTGAAGTGATATTGATAGAATTACACAGAAGTATAATATAGTACTTAATTTATATCCATCCATTTCCCTTATGCGGTTAATAATATGTCATTTGTAAATGGGGTGTGAAAGTAAGCTTTACCCAACAACTTGTTCATACCCTTCAGTATAAGTGTTTGATTACTTGTCCAACAAGCGATGTTATTGTTTCGAAGCAATTGTGCAGTACAAGATGGCAAATTAAGGGTTTTCATGTGGTCTTGAATGGAGGTCGTACTTAATAAGGGGGAAGACTATAAATTTTTAACGGTCCTACAGTTCAGGTTGATCAGTTTTTTTTATGTTGAATGAATGCATTTCCATTTCAAAACATTCTGTATTACATTTACATTATATTTGTCTAAATTGTCTAATGCAGCACTGATGAAAATTATTTTGTTACTTTGTGAAGTGGTGACTCCTACAAGGTTTGGGATGTTGAGACGTCTATACTTGGAGCTACATTACGTGAAGCAAACATGAGAATTTAAGCCAAATGTCTTATCTTGGTAAATTTTCATTCAAGGTAGATGCAGTCATGTAAAGTTTGGTTTTCTATTAGCTAGATACCATATCTCGGTGACTGGGTTTGGGGTTGGCATGGACCATTACTTAAAGTAACACATGTATTCATGCTGCCTTCATAATATGGTGTTGAACTTAGCTTGCTAACATGTTATTATTAAATATTTGTCTGTTGTTTTACACTTCTTGTTTTTTTAGCATTTCCTTTAGAGTCCATTAACATACCTTGTCCACAAACGCCTCTAGCTACTATAGTTTATGTTTTCTGCAGGATGAAATTTTTATGTTCGTAAAGCTTTGTCAAAGAGATCTAGTCTTCTATATACTATAGTATATCAAAGTGAACTATTCGTGTATATATTTGACCTTCCACTAGCTTTTAAATTTCCAATTGCAATCTTAATTTTTTTTTACCTATCTCTTAGGTGGAAAATTGGTTCAAGATCCTACCAACCCGGACCTGTCATGTCTTGGTTGCCTTAATCTAGAATGCAAGATGCATTTATCCCTGAAATCAGGCTACACCAATTTAATGTAGATCTCTCATGTTTATACTCTATTTGTGAATGCCTAGCCTTTTTCACTTCTAATTTACTCTCCATGCAGATTTTTGATATCATGCTTCAATTATGGTATTTTCTAGAAAAACTGAAACCATAGCCTTTTTCATTCTCGACTAACTTAGTTATGTTTCCTGCCTACTTGACAATAATAACCTTGCAGGACATCTTCCACAAATGTTATCCCGAGTTTTGATGTTTGTTTATACTGTATGTATCACGTACTAATTTTGTTTCATGTATCCCAACTGATTTTTTGTTTTTTATTTGCTGGCAGCTCTTGCATATCCAGTACTTCCCCTCACCTGTTTTGCGGGCCGACATAAACTCCACCGTTTGATTCCTTATGCCATTGATTAGGTTCATTAATTCTGTCTTCTAGTTTAGCTGTTAGCTCATTGCAGTAAAGAGTTTTTTTTTATATTACTTAGCTGCAGTTTTGTGATGCACGCTACACGAACGCTACTGGTTTATACATGTTTTGGGGTTCTCTATACGAATTGTTTTGATGCTCTATACAGGATTCGTATAGGGCTAAGTTGCTGGTGTGAAGCTCCTTCGACATTTTTTATGAATTTTTGTTGCTAGTTTCTTCGCTATTTTGATCATATGCGAGGGAATGACCATATCTTACTGTAGGATTTTACACTTTGGAGAAACTCTTACTGTATGATTTTACATTGATCTGCAGCTTAACATTATTCAGTAACCGGGCAAATTGAAAGCTCTCAGTATTTCCGATTTACAAGAAGTTAATTGTCGTTGGACTTAGAATATAGGTCTACAGGTATTTCCATAAATCTCCTAATTATAACTTATTCCAAGACGTAGTTGACACTCGTACGAGTCGTACCTAATATACTTATCCACAGATTAGTTCTGACTCTTGACCCTAAAACCAACCTAAAATGTGAAGTCTATGTGTTCATTGCTTCTGTTGTTCAACAAGTTGTCAAGTTCAGATCTATCTCCCCTAAGAGTCGGCTCATTTGATCTGGAGTATATCTTTTCTAATAACGAAGAACCACGGAACCTAAAGTGCTTGATAACATCGTAGAATTTATGTAATGATTATTGATCTATCTTCCCTTTTCTCATAGATATCTATTTTGCTTTAAGATACTAAAAATCATTTCAAATTTCTATATGTTAAATTGATTTAATCGTGCTTGATACACATAGATATTTCATTTTAGACATGGAAAATGGAATTTTGATGCATGACGTGACTAAGCTACACTTGGGCATTTCATTTAAGACATGAAAACATGGATTTTTTTATGCAAAATAGGTGTACTGAATAATTGTTGGTGGTATGAGTGACAAGCAAAAATACAGCTACATGTAGATATTTTATTGTTTGCTCGTTCCATGTCGTTTGTCGATCTATATTCTTCAACAAGCTCTGAGGATCTATGTTGTTTGCGCCACCTCTTTTATGGCATTGTTCCTTAACATCAAAATTTGAAATAAAATATGTTTGGGCTCGACATAAGTGGAAGCGGTAGTATTTTTTATCTTTTAAAATGTGTTAGGGTTTACCTCCTTGTTGTGTGAGACAACTGATAACTAAATTCATTGTGCAAAATCTGTTCCATAAGCTTTGGTTATACAAATTGATAACTGCTACGGAGTATTTCCTAACTAGATTCTCATTATTTGACTTTCTCATGCTTTGAATTTTAATGGCCTTTGTAGATGTTTATATTTTTACACAACAGGTACTGAGATGATGGGATGGAGGCTTCTCCCCAACTGTCTCTGTTGTAGGTTAGAATGCCAAGGAAACCATGCCCAATATACAATAACTATTTGTAAGAGCATTTAGGGAAGAGAAGATCGATGATATTGAAAGACACTTGTACATTGGTCATAAGCTAGTTACAAGAACTCTCAGTTTCGAAACATTGGCAAGTGAGCTACTATTGTTTTCAAGAGGTGCTCTGGAAATCTAGGAGACTTCTATGAAGATATTTGGATTGAACTCGCTATTTACAATCGTAGATATAAGATTCGCCAACTGCTATAACGATGCATCCGGATGAAAGGAATATTTCTCAGTCTCTTTTAGGAGCCGATTAGTCAACTTCTAGCTAGGATATTTTTTTAACTTATGTGAAAACACTAACAATATTTGTATGTGGTTCTTGTTATAATTATTAATGATAGGATCAACTCGATCTTTTTGTATTACTGATATAAAAACTGTAAATCTAGAGTCGTTCGTATTAGACAGCATAAATTTGCAGTGGCAAGGAGTTAGATGTTGGATCGAAATATATTATTAATATATTCTTTATGATCCGATTCTCGACACTTTTATGATGTCAAAGCGTTGATAATTAAATATTATATTATTATTTCTGGACCCTTTTAATGGTAGAATACCATGCTTTGAAAAAAAATTGGCCAGGAAAAAAATACCTCGACATAGAAAAGTGTCAAGGTTGCATATTTTGAGTGTACATTTGGTGACGCAGAAAAGTGTCATGAATAAATATTCAACGTTTTAAAGCGACCAAAATGACGAAACAAAAATGCGTCGAGAATTCCTGACGCCCAAATTCTCCACGCTTTCCTAAAGGGTCGAGAAACAAAATTTACGACACTTTAAAGCGTCGAGATCCTACCTTTAAAGCGTCAAGAAATTAAGGGATGAGGAGGTAGGTGTTGGATGTTGGCGAGTATTTGGTAATTGTGGCAGTGGCGAACGTGACGTCGACAGTCTGTTTCTAAGGTAATCTAGTAATAGCCCAGTCTCATTATTTTACGGGCTAGTAGGTGTGCACTCATGTGGGGTCCGCACTCTCCGTCATGTACCTCTTTCATGACTCTCTCGGATTGATTTTTGTTTACGCATCTAAGGAGGACTCCTTGTGGGGTTCGTTTGTATAGTAGGCCTTGATTTAGGACGTAATGGGTGGCTTGCATTCGTAGGGCTCTTTTGTTCTTGGTGTTTGTGTTGGGTGGATATGACCCGCGGCTTTTAAAGTCTAGGATTGCTTTGTACCAAGGTTCTTCAAAGGTATCGTCGGTTTCGAGGTTATGGATGTGGGCTGGTTGTTCGCTTCTCTCTACATAGATAGGCATAGAGAAAAGGTGATCGGGCATGTTTATTAGAGAGGCTAGTTTGGATAACGCATCGGCAAATTGGTTTTCCTCACGGGGTATGTGTATGAAGTTAATTTCAGTGAATTCCCGGGACATCGTTTCTACTTCGGTTTTGGTATGGGGTTAGGTTTTCGCAATAAACTTTCCAGGTACCCGTAGCTTGGTTGGCCACTAAGGATGAATCTCCATGTACTCTAAGTTTTTTGACTCCTATGGCTGTTTTTAGACATATTAGGCTTCGCGTTCGGCTGTGTCGTAATTCCGGTTGGTTGGCTATTTGTTTGTTTGCAAGCTTATTGTTGTTTGGTCAATAGTTGGTTGAATCTAAGGCTGTTATTCTCGATTTCGTTTTTAGGGTGAAGTTGAGTGGGCTGTTCGTGGTAGCCCTTGTGTTTTAGTCGGTCATTATCGATAATTGGCATAAAGTTGAGCCTTTTTAAAGCGTTAAAGTAAACGGTTGAAAGAAGTTAAGCGATTTGTCGAGGCATGTTTGTAAAAAAAAGAAAGTTGTTTTATTGATAGATAATAAAACGGGCTAGATGCCCGTGATTTGTTTTTGGGGGAGGTGGAGGACATGTTCCCTCGCACCTCTCTAGACTCGATAAGGAAAAACATTATTATTAGTATTAAGCATAGGCCGTAAGGGCAACTAGACTTTGACTAAGACCGGTCATACCTTTAGCGGAACCTTCGTTGATGGGGCTCCCGGTGTTCGAGCGGGTCGCCCTCCTGGTACCTGGATCCAGCTCTCCTCTGAAAACATCCTACAGGGACGTAGACCCCTTTGTCAATCACGTCCTGTACTTAAGGCTTGAGCTCGGTGCAAACTTGGGTCTCATGCCCTCGGCCTTGATGGTACAGGCAGTAAGCGTCCGGATTCCAACCCGCTCCCCTCTTTTCTATAGGTGGGTCTTGGGTGGGTTCCACTGGCCATAGTACCCACGCCTCCTGCAGTTTCCGGAGGGCTTCAGCGTAAGATTCCCCCAACTCAGTGAATTGCCAAAAGGGACGGCGAGGGCCTGTAGGCTCGACAGGGTGTGCGAGCCTGGCGTAGTCAACATACGGATCCCCACTAAGTACCAGCTCCCGACTTATCGGTCCTCCCTGAGGTTTCCTCTCGGGTCCTTCGAGGGTCTCAAGGCGACGCCTGACGTCGTCGATGGAGGAGGAAATTGACGATACTATCCCAAGTATCCCATGGACCACGTTCATCAAGGCATTGAGCTGGTCGATGCTACTTTCGTTCCTATTAGGCGCCATTCTTAGATGAAAGAAAGGAATATGAGGTTGGGACCTACCGGGCGGTTTAGGGACTCTAGGAATGCTCATAAATGACGCGGAAATAAGACCCTTGACTCGCGTGCGCGGTCATTGGCTTAGGGACTCCGATGCTTTAGACTTCTTGGTGTATTCGGCGAAAGGCATTGAGCTTAGGTCTCTACAACGAGACGATTTGACACAAACCTCGGTGGTGAGGTTTAAAGTGGACTTCTTGAAATGAGACGACCCAAAATTTAAGACCTCGAGTAGAGGTGATCCTAGTAACTAACATAGACAGTTAAGCACACGGTTGTACGACGTAAGTTGTTGATCGCGATCCCGGCTCAGGATCAAAGAGTTTTGATGTACGCTTCTTTCGAAAATGACCAATTTTGCAAAAAAAATTGAGAGGGAGGATTTGTAAAAAACAGTGCGACGATGGCGTGATGACATCGCTTGTGACGTGAAAGTGTGTTGTTATGTGTGTGTGTGTGTCGGGAACCCGGCGATGCCAAAGTGTAAAAGTTTTTTTAAAGGAGTACAGTTCTTTAGGGGAACCGTTTTTGAAAACGATTACGTGATGCTTGTACCGAAACTACTATTAATTAGCTAGTTTGATACTTGTGGTGTTTGCGACGCTCGTGGTAGAGCATGAAGCTTAGTGACAGCGTTAAAAGTGTAACTAAATCCTTAGTGGGGGATTTAGGTGGTGAATAGTGTTTTAGGAAAATCTTTCTTTTTAGAAAAAACTTTTTAAAACTAGTGACCCGCGTTCGTCGATTGTGTTAACTAACACTTAACGGTAAGAGGGTGCTTTAGAAAAGAAATGTGTTTTGAAAGTGTGACCGTTTTTCGAGTTCCTTGATTTCATTAATTGAAGTTTTGGTTGTGTTAACGGTATGTCTGTAAAACATTTTTTTAAATAAGAAATGTAACTGTTTAGTGTACCTCGATCCCATTGATCGGGAGCCGCGGTGGTATTAACGGTATTCGTTGCTGACGGGTTTTAATTTGGCCAAGGTGATAGCATTGAAAACATTATACCTTTTTTTTATTTTATAAAAAGTGGTGAGTGTAAAATTTGCCATGATGACGGCGTCCAAAAATGTTTTCCCTTTTTAGAAATCACGATTTGTCCGGAGTATCGGCGTTTAAAAGGTCGTTTTTGAAAAGATGAGGTTTACATTTTTTGCGAAAAAATTGGAATTGGGTGCGGTTGGATAAGTTGGCGTGGTTGAATCTTGATTTTAAGTGTTTTATTTGGGTTGTTTGCAAACACGCTACACATAACTAGGAATGCGTACACTCATGCAGGATGCAGATACGGGTAGGTTACGGTAGGCTACCGCCCACGAATAGTCCTTACTTAGGCATTGACAAATCATCTAGGGAGACGAGTGTCATACCGTCCGTTCGGAGCTATCCGCTTATTAATCCCGCGGGTTACGCGTTAGGCGGCCGGAGCGTCAACCGAATATCTCTCCCCGTGTCCCTAAAGATCTTACCGCGAAGAGGACGATTGGTCCTGATATCGGTTAGGGTGGGCTTTTTAGGGCCAAAACCTGTAGTGACCACAACTAGGAACTAAGAAATGAGCTTCACCGACCTTGTTCAAGTTACACCATCGCTGGAAACTTGTTTCCAAATCCCCAGCGGAGTCACCAAACTATGGACGTCCGTCCGCACCGCCTATCGCCCCGCGCGGGACCGATCCGATTTTCATCGTGTGGTGGCGGCCACCCACGCGGCCCCCTCCCAGTCGGGGGCCGGTTCGATCTCGCGTACGGGGCGAAGTGTCGGACCTCGATTCGGATGGCGATCCGGACTTGTACTAGACAGGTGCGGGCACCCGTGTTTCCGTTTGGAATCGATCGAGTCGTGGTTGTAAATGTTTAAAGGCCGATTTGTTAGGTAAGGTGACCTTTTTAGTGAGCTGAATTCGTTGCCGATTTGTGGAGTCGCCACCGAGTCAATTATGGGGACTCGGAAAACGTTCAAGTCAACTTTGATCCCTTGCCGGCTCAAAGTTGAGTGGCACGAAACCTAAAGATAAAGACTTGTACCCTTAAGCATTCCATGCCTGGAATAACTCTCATTGCCAATGGTTTCGGACATCCGGAAACCGTCGATTCTGAGTAAGATGTGAGGATACGTATTGGGAAGCCAACATCCGATAGATGTCAACACCCAATCCCGCTCAAACTATAGCGGCCTCTACTAATCAATCGGTGGGCTGATAACATAGTTCTTTTGTTGTGGCGGAAATGCTGTAACATCCGTTGTTTTAAACCCTATGTCTTTTGCTACGTCGGTTGTTTTAAGGACAAAGTAAGTATTGTCGACAAAGTAGTTGTGTTTACATTCTTTGCATGCGATTTCACGTGACAAGCAGCCATGAAAAGATGCACGTAGGAGAGTAGAGAGTACTAGTATTATACGTATTAGCAAGTCAGTTTTAACGCGATAATACGGATATTAGTCATTCTCGCGGTATACCTTACCTGGTATTCTGCTTAAGATGCGTCAGTTCGGTATTAATAAAGATGCGTCGAACCTAGTAAGGCGAGCACCCGGACTAATACGGAACCCGACCATCTCTTTGTTCAATTTTAGTTGTTTTACGTTTTGAATTCCGTGTTAGGTGATTTAGCATGCGATTATAGGGTCATAAAAGCAATAAATCATACGAAAAGCTGTAAATGCGAATGTAAGTAAATCACATGGTGAGGAGTTGCACCTTCGGAGTGTACACTAAACGGGACTCGATGCATAGATAGTTGGGAACGGATCTCAGAATTACTCGGGTCTATTTAGTGTGTTTTAGTATTTGCGGTTGAAGTTGGGACATTACGTGTTTTAGTAGGTGTTCGTGGACCTAGCGTCCACATCTAGTATTATCGTAGTGCATAACCTCGGTATCGAGTGGGGTGCTCGAAGGTGAGAAGTAGCGTCGATGTTGCTTTTATCGGAACTATGATCGAGTGGATCATTTGCCTCGGGTGTCGGAGTGCGAGCCCTTAGCGAGAGTTTAGAGGGAGAAGAGAAAAATGAGAATTGTGTCTCCGTGGTGGTCAAGGTGGTCAAATGCAAATCCCGATGTAGACTCCTAGTAGCAAAGATGGACTTATGGTAAAAATCCAATGCAAAAATTGGTTCAAGGTCATTCTACTAGAAAGATGTCCAAAAATAAAAAAGGGTTACTAACAAGGGAGAAATAAACACTCGGCATAAACTCAAAATCGGGTTTTTGAAAACTTTACCTAGACAAACTATATACAACATAAAGAGGACACAAAAATGACGAAAACACAAGGAAACAAAACAAATTTACAAGTATAGCCAAGCACTCCAAACTTCGTCAAGTCAACACAATCCACAACCACCAATTCCAAATTGTTCACCAAGTGAACCTCCAAATAGCATACAAGCCCAAACTCCCATGCATAAGAGAAGGGGATAGAACAAACGTAGAAGATATTACCACGCGGTCTTCATTTCATTTTCGCTACCTTACACACCCATGCTAAATGGTCGGTGGTGTACCTATAAGAAAGAGAATGCAAAGTAACACAAGTGACACAAAAACAAAAAACAAAAAATAAAATAAAAGAAAACTAAAATGAAGAGAAAAGGAAAAAAAGGAAAAAATTTTGGGTTTTGGTTTTTAAAGGAAAAAAAAGAAAAAGAAATAAAAGAAAAGGATAGTTGATCCCTCCCCCACACTAAAACTGTGCATTGTCCTCAATGCACGAGTAGAGGAAGAATCGAAAAAGAAAAAGAAAAAGAGAAAAGAACGGAAAATCTTTGTGAATTTTTATATGATTTTTCAAATGTTTTTGTATTTTTATTTGAAAATGAAGAGAATAAAAAAAATGAAGTGAAAATAGAGAGAAAATGAAAAGGAAAAAGAGAAAAATCGATAAGGGGAGAAAGGGCGTAGGTGTAATTACGTCACCTCGCCCGGATTCTGCACAAATCGGGAAAAATCAAAAGAAAAAGAAAAACTTGGATTTTTCAAATGGTCCTGGTGCGATCAATTCACCTAAGACCGGGAGCTAACAATCAGGACCTTCTTCTCTAAGGTGCCTGCAAATAAACATCACGTGTGTAACGACCCATGTACGGTCACGGAAGGGCTGACAACTTTCCAAACCAACAAAAATATCACCACCAAATAATAACCAACAACCAAAATTATCAATACCAAAACTGGCGTAGCAGAGACTGATAAAGATTACTGAGAACAAAAAAAATGACTACCGATGACTAACAACCGACATCCTACACCCTCACACTAACACAGTCGACACTCAACCACTCACATAGGAAACGGGGACGAGGTGGTGGGTAGTAAGACCCTGGTGGAGGCGCACTGAAAAATCGATCAAAATACTGCTGTTGTTGTTGCAACATCCTCTGGTTCTCCTCCGCCGCCAACCTCACTGCTTGGGCATCCCTATCAGCGTTCCTGGCCATCTCAAAGCTATTCCGGGCGTACTCAAAACCTTCCCTAGAGTACATATACGAACTATGCGCAGTATCGCGCGCATCCCGGGCCACATTGTAGACGCTTTGGGCCAAGTTGAGTGATGTGGTGGAATTCTCCCGAGTCTGACATGTACGGTCATAAACTTCCCCCATTTGTTATAAAAGTCATCCGATCCGAAGAACGAGGAGTGTCTCAGAGGACTCATGTGGTCGTCCTCCTGAAAACCGGGGGTAGACTGGGTGAAAGTGGAGTGTCGGTGTTGTGTGATGTTTGAAAAGTCGGGGGTGAAAAATTGGGAGGCCTGAGGTTCGGTCTAACGGAAGGAAGAGGGTATGTGTGATGACGAAGGTAATGTTCTACGACCCTCATCCCGGGAGGTTTCAACCTTCGGTTCCTCCTCCGACACATCCACTACCTCAATATCATCGTCACCATAGTCTAGAGGTCCCTCGGGGTAATCAATCTGGTAAAACTTACCACGGGTATGACCCCGAATGTACTCCCCGGACCTCTTCGGCATGCCGATGTTCTCCTCAACATTTAACCTAACCCATTCGGGGTTAGGCATCGCAATAGCTCTCAACTCAGTAATCTTGTACAGAAACAAACAGTTATAATCCACTTTTTGGGGCCAAATAAGGAAAGGGCAATAAATTTCATCTAGATAAATTCTTGATCCATCAACTGGTGTCATGCTGCTAAAATCGACACCTAAAGCTCTAGCTATCATCGTTACAACACCACCACAAGAAATTCTCTTGCGGTTGCTCTTCGCAACCTGGGCAAAATGCGTAGCTAGGGCCTTGGAGATGTCGATAGACGGGCCTCTATTCAGAACCGCATCCTCTAACACCTGCACAGCTGTAGCACTACAATTGTGCTTCCTTCGACTGGATTCCTCTAACCGCATCCACGACTGGACAAGGCTAGAATGTGCTTCCTTCGACAAAAAGCTAAGTTGCATTGGCTTAAAGAGGGAGATGCTAATACTGCTGCTTTCCATGGGTCTCTTAAAGCAAGGAGGGTGAGGAATTCTGTGCATCAAATCGAGGATAATCAGGGTAACCTTCATACCAGCAGTCCAGAATTTATTCAAGAGGCCTTATTATCTTATTATAAAAGTCTCTTGGGTGAAAGGAAGAACACTAGCAAGGTTGTGAACCAAGTTATGAAGTTGGGTCCAATTTGTAATTCCTAGCACTGGGAAATTCTTAATGCACCAGTCACACGAGATGAAATACGGGAGACGATGTTCAGCATTCCGAATGATAAAGCCTCTGGGCCCGATGGGTATTCAAGCAAATTTTTCAAAGACGCGTGGAGCATAGTGGGAGATGATGTATGTTCAGCTATTTCGGATTTTTTTGCCTCTGGAAGAATTCTGAAACAGCTTAACACCACTGCCATTACACTTATACCCAAAATTGAGAGACCTGTTACGGTTCTTCAATTTAGACCGATCGCATGCTGCAATACTGTATACAAATGCATATCGAAAATTCTGTGTGCTAGACTAGCAAAGGTCCTTCCTGATATTATCTCGCCTGTACAAGGGGGGTTCGTTCGAGGAAGGAGCATAGTGGAAAATATTCTCATCTGCCAGGATCTTGTCCATTTATATTCGAGAAAAGCCGTATCCCTGAGATGCATGATTAAAATGGATATGCAGAAGGCGTACGACACGGTTGAATGGGATTTGTTTGGATCAAATGTTACAGCACTTGAACTTCCCTCCTTCGATCAGAAATCTATGATGCAATGCGTAACCACGACATCCTTTTCCCTTAATCTTAATGGAGAGGCGTTCGGATTCTTCCACGGTAAGCAAGGTTTGAGGCAGGGAGACCCTCTATCTCCGTTATTGTTCACTATTTGTATGAAGTACCTTACTCGATTGCTCAAGTATAATACGGATTCTATGGAATTCAGGTACCATCCGCAGTGTAAACAATTGAAGCTAGTGAACCTGATGTTTGCTGACGACTTACTATTATTCAGTAAAGGAGATATTCCATCAATGATGGTGCTGTTACGTGCTTTTACAACGTTTTCTAAGGCTTCTGGACTCCAACTCAGTAAAGTTAAATCGAATATCTACTTTAATGGAGTCAAGAAGGAGACGCAGCAGGATATTCTAGCTGTATCAGGCTGCAGAGTCGGGGTTCTTCCGTTCAAATACCTGGGTGTTCCGATTAAATCTTCTAGGCTTACGATCCAAGATTGTCAGCCACTGGTGCATAATATAACTGAAAGAATTAGACGACTCGGGGATAGAAAGTTGTCTTATGCAGGTAGATTGGTCCTGATCAAATCCGTCCTATCCACGCTGCATAACTATTGGGCGAGCATTTTTCTACTCCCGACCGGAGTTATCAAACAAATTGAAAGAATATGCAGGACATATCTTTGGGAGGGTGGTACCTCTTATTCCAGGTCTCCTCTCGTTGCTTGGAGGAAGATTTGTGTTCCTTATAAAGAAGGAGGATTAAACTTGAAGCAATGCTCCAACTAGAATAAAGCTGCGATTGGGAAACTGGTTTGGTGGGTTGCGAGAGATCCGAAAAAACTTTGGGTGTCTTGGGTCAATTCAGTCTACCTGAAAGGACTGCCGTGGATGCAATATAGTCCTCCATCTGATGTGGGATGCGGATGGAGACGTATTTGCAAAATTAAAGAAAAAATCAAAGCAGGAATTGAAGGAGGAGAATGGAATGGAGACAACCTGTACACCACGGCCAAAGGGTATAATTTGATAAGAGATCAGGAGACGGAAGTGGATTGGCACAAGCTAGTGTGGAATAAATGGACAATTCCGAAACATAGAGTAATTGCGTGGATGTACCAGCATGACGCGATGAACATGATGACTAAATTGTTCGGCCTCAATCTGACTACTGATAATCTATGCTGCATTTGTAATGCTAAACCAGAGGATAGGAAGCATCTGTTTTGGGAATGCGAATATAGCAGCAACATTCTGAAGAATTTGGGTGATTGGATGGGCCGAGACTTCATCAATATACTCAATATTGGTCAACGGGATAGGATGAGAGGCAGTAGACTACAACGAGCGGTGATCAATAGTGCGATAAATGCTTCCATATACGACATTTGGGAACAACGGAACAAATGTAGATTGGAAGGTGTGCTTATAAGGCCTCAATTAATTTGTAGGAGCATTATTAAAGAGCTGAAAATGTATTTTAATAGCGTTCAGAAAGGGAAACTCACCACCAGAGATGATTTATTCATTTCTAAAATGATGGACACTTAATGTATATTTGATTGATTCATTTATTAATATATACCACTTACATTTCCCCAAAAAAAAATTGTGGTGCGTATCATAGCTTGACAAGAAGGAATTGGTTATGATACGCGCCAAGTATTGGAGGATGGGGTTCCGAATGGAGAAAGAACGGATCTTCCCTCCTTTAAAAGTCGTTTGGCGGGTAATTTTAAACAAAAATCGATCACTGGCAAATGTTTCATCCCAAGTCTGTCCCGCCCTAGGTCTTCCGGGGACAGAAGTGGGAAAACCAAGCAATGCACCAAAATCTCTTAAATTCAAGACGTATAAAGTTTCTTACAACTGGAAAGTGACGGTGGTATTGTCATCACCGCTCAGCTCAAAAATTGCGAAAAACTCACACGTCGGCTTTCGAAAAGTTTCCTCCTCAGTGGTATAAAATTTAATTAGACCAAGGTTTCGGCACATCGCTTGTACCTGCGTTTCAATACCCATACGCACAAGTACATCTCGAGCCGCCCAACGAGTTGGCTCGAGACGACAGACCCAAAAGTTCTTAAATTTTTCAAGGTGGGCTTTTTTAGCAAAATAAATATCAGAAACAGGATCACGGGAATTACGACGGATAGACGGGTAACGTACCTAATGCGGAACAGGTTGTTCATGCGGGACGGAGCCTTGTGTTTGAACGGGCATCGGGACGGATTCGTCCCGGACTTCGGCCGGCTCGTCGGATATTGAAGAGGACGTCGAATCCGAATTACGATTGAGCATAGAGGATATCTTTTTCCTTGCCATTTGCTTGACTCTTCTCATCCTTATTGATTAAATTGGGTGATTTTGTGATGGAGGTTAGGGTTTGGGGTTGTCGAAATTAGAACGATTTCTCAAAACAAAATCCAAGAAGGTGATAGGATTGTGGTAGGGATGAAGAATATGTGTTTGGATTAAAATTTGGTGAAGAAATGGAAGGATTAGAGGTGATTTAAGGTGGTAGAATTTGGGGATTTATCGGGTTTTTGGTGTTTGTTTGAGGAGAGAGAGTGTGGAAAAGGTGATTATGAAGAAGAGAAGGGGGGGTTGACTGGGTATAGGTGACGCGGGGTGAAATTTCGCCCGGTGGTCACCATTGGGTGAAATTTCACCCGACGGTCTTCGGACCATTTTTCGTCATTTTTGCGCAGTTTCACCGTTGGGCGAAATTTCGCCCGGTCAGATTCCACCGGGTGAAATTTCACCCGACGGGTTTTTCGTTAAATCCCAAGTCACCAGTATGTTTACCGTCGGGCGAAATTTCGCCCGGTAAGATTCCACCGGGTGAAATTTTACCTAACGGGTTTTCCGTCAATTCATTAATTCTAGCAAAAATGCAATCGGGTGAAGTTTCACCCGACGGACCTCGGGCCACAATTCCACCGGGCGAAATCTCACCCGGTGGGATCCTTCACTCCAAATAAGACTTTTGCTGCAAAAATTCCCTTCGACTTGGTCCAAACCAACCTTAGTTCTTCGACAAAACCAATTTTCTCGATCCATGTATTAGCTACACGGAGGAAAGCTCTCATAATCATTTGTAGCATATCCCAAAATCTCCAGAAGAAATATTCGCAATTCCTGCAGATACCATAAAAAGCGAGCTCCAAAAGAAAAATTCAAAAGCTATTGTCCACAGAAAATAAAAGGGGATAAGAATATACAAATATTTACAAGGTGGTTATTATGGACACCACCAAACCGAATTGAATGTTTGAGCTTAGTCGGGGTAGCTTGGGAAGCAACCCGGAGTGTCTTGATCATTAACTTCAAATTCAATGTTACCGATCTTAAACTCTTTTCTAAACTCCGACAAGCCCATAAGTCGTGCTACCTCGGGAAGCATTGCAAATTCTTCTGAAATAGCTTCTTCTGAGGTAGGAACGAGTATAAATAGGGCACCATCGTCTTCTTCGTTATCATAGTCAAGATCTTCAGTGGATGGTTCTTCATTGGATGAAAATTCCACCATTTGATTCCATAACTCCCCTTGAGAAGAATTTTCGGGAAGGAATGCGGGAAGCAGAAATTGAACCGTATCATTAGCAACATTGAAAGATAGTCGCCCTCGCTTCACATCAACAATTACTCCGCCGGTAGCTAGGAAAGACTTTCCCAAGAGAATAGGATTCCGCTCCTCTATAGGCATGTCGAGACTAACAAAATCGGTGGGGATGTATAAATTCCCCACGTTAACCATGAGGTTGCGGGCTAGTCCATAAGGTTCCTTTGTAATTCCATCGGCCATTTGTACATTAACTGGGAAGTAGTCCAAGTCCTTGATATAGATGGTTTGGGCAATGGCTAGGGGCATTAAGCTAATGTCGGCGCCAAGGTCACACAAGGCTCGGTCTATCAAGACATGGTCTATGTAACAAGATATAGCAAAGCTACCCGGATCACCTAACTTTATGGGAATTGTAACTTTCGGGGTGACTCCTGGGGAAATGGGAGCTTCTTCCCTCACGGTGGGTTATAAAATAATGTCTCGAATATATTCGGACGGGGTGGGCATGGAAGGATTAGTATCAACGTCCTCGATAAGGTCGGTGAAGGTTATACTATCCAAAGTTGGGTTATTGAAGGGGACATGTGGCTTGTCACTCGAGGGTGGTACTTCAATTCTAGAGACTAGATTCATGTCCTCAATTGGAATTTGTTCAATAACATAGGTAAGGTCTCCTACAAGATATTTGGATGGATCTCTTCTTGGTCTTTCGGTTACACCCTTGACCACTTTCTCATTGGATTCATTGATTGAGGGATGAGATGTAAGAGTTTGTGGATCAACGGGTTTCACCGGTTCCTTTTTGCACAATACCTTAATGGCATTCACGGATGCTTGATTGGAAGAATTGGTCGGCTCTTGAGAAGATCTAGCTTGCAAGGCGGAACGTGCCTCTAAAGCTTCAAGTGTTGCTCGATTTGACGCATTTTCTTTCAATAGAAAATTGATTTTTTGTTGAATGTCATAAAGAGTTTGAGAGTTACCTTGAAAATGTCTTAGAAGACCATGATTATGTGGAGGATAGGTTCCAAAAGGAGGACCATAGTTTCGTCGAGGTGGTCCTTGAGAATAAGAATAACCTTGATTGAATTGACTTGCATGAGGAGGTCTTGGTTGATAGTAGAAACCATATGAATTAGGATAAGCCATTTGATTGGGGGCTCTTGGAGTGGCATGATCTTGAAAAGGATATGGTCCTTGAGTTGGCATAGAATAAGATCTGGTTCCCAAATTAGGATTATTCGTGTGAGATTTTTCATGGGTTTCTTGGGTGTTGGCTTGATAAGCATTCTCCTTTCTCATACACAAATCGGAGTCGTGGTCATATCTTCCGCAATGATCACATGGAATTTCAATGCGATACAATTTGGATAGCGAAGTGGATGATCGTCTTGGTGAACTCACCCTTCTTGGTGGAGTCGATCTTTTTTGAGATGTTCTAGTCTTGGGTGGAGAATTGGCTCTAGCAACATACACTTCAAATTGCTTGACCAACTCCACGACTCTAGCTTCAAGATCGGCTCTCCTTTCGATTGACGACGTTGACTCACCACTTAGCTCTCCATGTTGATCATTCTTGGAATATTCATCATTCTTGGCTATCCTTTCGATGAGTTTTTTAGATTCGATTTCATTAAGCAAAAAGAAATCGCCTTTTGCCGCCGCATTGACATTATCTTTGGCGTTATCCGATAACGAGTGGAAAAAAATATGAAGTAGAAGCAAATTAGGAATTCTGTGGTGTGGACACTTCCTTTTCAATGTTTGAAATCGGTCCCAGGCGTCACCTATGCTTTCACTTTCTTGTTGTTGAAACGTTTGAATTTCCTTTATGAATTTGTTGGTCTTGGATGGTGGGAAGTATTTTTCGAGGAAGGTGTTGCACAAGTGCTCCCACGTGCGAAAAGTACTGTTGGGGAAACTTTTAATCCATCTCCTTGCTCCATCACGCAAGGTGCGAGGAAAAAGAATTCGGCGTAGTTGGCACTTGGTGACATCTTCAATCTTGACACCAATAAGACTTTCCTTGAAAAGACAAACATGTTCTATAACATCTTCATCCGGCAATCCTCGAAAAGTATGATGTTGAATTAGATTGATGATGGAAGGTTTAAGCTCAAAACTCTCCAGGATGGCTCCGATGAAGACGGGAGAAGAAATCTCTTCAATAGATGGTTGAGAATAGGACCCAACTGTAGCCATACTTGAATCCTTGGATGTTGTTCAAAGGTGGGGTGTTGAGGAATGAAGAAATTGGTGGAAGATCACAATATCAAGTTGTTGCTTCGGTCCACAATATTTCCAAGCGACTTGTTCTCCGAATGGGGATCAAGTAACCTAAATCAAAAGTATACCTAGCAAAAACTCAACAAACAATGAGACTCCTAGCACCTAATGACACTAGGGTAGGAGGAAGGAAAAACAATTATCCAAACACAATAAACTAAAACTCGGCTAACTGAACACCGTCCCCAGCAACTGCGCCATTTTGATGCGCGTTGAATTGTCGCCTACCCAACGCAGTCAAACAATATTTAAAAACTCCAACTAACTACTACGTAGTAGTGGCAAGTCGAGGTAGATCCACAGGGACGGTCGAGGGTAGTCGGTCAAGTCAAAGTTTAGGAGTGAATGAGGTCGAAAAGGGGGAGTTTTGGTCGAGAGGAGCTAGATTAACTAGATGAGAGAGGGAGCTAAGTCGAGAAACAATTAGTGGGGAAGGAATTAGGGAGAGTCGGGGAGTCGGAAATCAAGATAAAGGGTGTAACATTGCAAGAATTATCACAAAGTGTATAAGGGAGATGTCACCTTTCGGTTTCCCTACCAACCAAGTCTAAGCCCGCTTTCGCGATGAATAAAATAAGGTCTCTAGACGGAATTACCCAAACCCCGAGTTTCCCCATATTGATCCGGGTAAGTCAAGTCAACATAGGTGATCACGTAATCCCCTATAAATTCTAATGCGAAACAGTGGCGGAATCACTGTTTAGTTGGGATTAACACACTGATAACTAAATTTTAATAATAAAAAGGTAAGTCAGTACAACTGTCACTTTTTATAAAAAGGGCAAAAATTAAAATCATCAAAAATGTTTAACATACAAACCATAATATAAAAATAAATTCAACGGCGCAAGATTAAATGTCGCTCGCTAGCTCACACAACCCGAACAGATAATACCTGCCATGTTATAAACATAACAGCCACAATTCAGTGGGGAGTAACGACGACGTTCTCCCAGCCATATTACATGATATTAATGCACAGTTACTACTATATCAAAATAGTTGAAAAATGGAAAACATTTAAAATGATACGGTAAAATAATTCGAAATGATTGTCAACCTGCAAATTCATGTCAATCAATAAAATAACGGCGGTAAGGAAGTCAATCAGTGTAACGGAATAGACTTTCACTAGGATCATACTAAACTAGGTTCGAGAATTTAGTCAAAACAAATTAGACTTCAGTCTCTAACTATGCAACTCAACTATAACAGGACTGCGTGCAGCGAGGTCCTGGCTTAAGTAATGTACACCCCTCCTGGACACCAACCGTAATCCAGTTCAACCCGACGGCGACTTACACGATGCGATATCTAAGTTTAAGGTCAAAATATACACACTCCTGAACACAAACCATGCTCAGTTCAACGACCAATGTGTCTCTAACTAGACACACCACCTTTATAGTTGATGGTAAAACGTATACCCTAGACTGTATTACTCTACCCGTACACTTGTCCTTATTCCATAACTCCAAAACAAAGCCGTTGTCGTAATTGGATAGGATTATCAAAACGTTCTAAAAAGGAAACTTTCTAATTTCGGAAGCTTTTTACTTTAGGAAACTTTCTATTTTAGGAAATTTTCTATTTTAGAAAATTTTCTCGGAGTAACGATACGATGAAAATAGCGTTATAGAAAAATATCGAGAATAGTAATTTACTCTAACTATAAAGTAAATATTACTAATTTCACAAACTACTACTTTCGGCCTTAACAATTTTTAAGTTCTAAATCGAGTGTAAATTATTTATAAGAATTATCGAAATACTTCATAAACGTATTATTATTATTATTATTATTATTATTATTATGAATTAGGGTGTTTCGAAAATATATAAAACTAAAATTCCCTAATTATTATTAGTTTCGACGGAACGAGTATAAAATAATGTTTTACGACAATCATTTTTATAAAACTAATTTATTTAACCTTCTTTATTTTATTAAACATTTAAATTATTTTCGAATAACATAAAGGGTGACTTAAGATGAAACGGTTAAATTTTTAAAAGGTTCGAAATTGCTGGAAAATTACATAAGTTGCTGTAAAATCGTGTTTTAACGATTATTCACGATTTCGCTTAAAAATTGATTCTATCATTTAAAAGCTTCGAAAAATAGTGTAAAAATTACGATAAATAATTAAAACTAATATTTAGACAATCTGTCCAGAACATAATTTTTTTCAAAATCTGGAAACTCGTTTTTAAAGGCTTTTACGGAAAACGCGTTAATTAAACGTTAACGATTAAAAATAAAAGCTAAATTCAAAACGATTTGTGCACGGTTGTTAAAAATCATAACTTATCAAGGAAATAAAAGTTTTCCAGAAACTTTTCAGTTTTTTTTAAAAAAAAAAAAATTCCAGAATTTAAAAAAAATAGGAAAAACCGTCTTTTAATCATCGATTTCGTTTTAAAAGGTTAAATAACTATTTATCGCTCTTTTTATTTTATTAAATCTCGAATGTCACTAAACTAATTATTTTGTTAGAAAATATCAGAAACATTATTTTGAATCGAGAAAAAATAAAAATCAAAAATTAAAAGGAATATTCGGTTTTAACGATAAACGGTGTTTTAGGACTATTTATTTTTTTTCACCCACTTATAAAATTCGATAAATTACGAAAATTTACAGAAATTTAAATTTGGTCAGAATGTACGTACACAAAAATTTTCAGATTTAAATACGTAATTTAGGCATTTGAACATTAAATCGGTTTTAAATCGATTTTGTACGAAATCTGTTAAAAATCCATTAAACGACTCTAAAAATTCGAAATCTGTAAAAAAAAAAATTGACAGGAACTTTAAAATTATATTAGTGTATCGGCCAAATATTATGATTTAATAACTATTATAACGATTTATGCACTAATCTCGTAAAAACGAACATAACAACGAAATAATTGAAAATTAACGATTCTAAAACTTTTAAATAAACTTTTAAACAAAAACTTAAATTCTATACATGTAACTACGACAAAAAAAATCAAGCAATACCGAGATCGTCGTGTTACCTTAATCAAGATCTGAGTCAATAATGTACTCGTCTTCCTCGGGTTGTCTCAAAAACCTATAAAAAAAATATATAAAAAGGTACAAGACCCTTATTAGCGTCGTAAATCGAGAAGTAGGAAGGAGGAATAGGGGTTTCGATGATTACCCTTGAATTAAGATGAACACGGAATGAAGAGAATGATCGAAAACGGAAAAAAAGAATGAAGAACAGTGCACTGACTGTTGTTATTGTTTACGTTCTTTTTTTTTAGTAGAGAGGAGAACGTACAATGGAAGGGGGTATAGTTGGAGTTTAAAGGGAGTTGGGGTAACTGCAAAAAGTTGGTTAAGGGGTAACTACAACAGGATAAGGAAGGAAATAGAGGAGTCGGTTTTTACTTTCTCAACCGACTACGAAAATATCTCAGTCCGCTGAGGGAAACGGTCGGGTCTCCTACAATCTGAGCCCGATTCGCGATTAAAATCGTTAATGGATCACTTTTAAAAATAATAATAAGACGGAAAACATATGAGAACGTGTTTATGAGAAAGAAGTATTAAAATCACGTCTCAAAAATAATTATATACGAAATCGCGTAGAAAAATATTAAATAGCAATTTCTCGAGCTTAATTAAAATTCTCGCGGACAAGGAAATTAAAATTGGTTTTGAACGAAAATTTATTAAAGTGTTATACGAAGATCGAAATTAAGCTGGATGAAAAATAACGAGACTCGATAAGAGTCGATTTAATCGCAACGGGACGAATATCAAAGTTGTAAATTTTACGGGTGTTACAACCCTCCCCACTAAAAAGAAGTTTCGTCCTCGAAACTGGAAAAGACAGAAAGGAAGGAATCGAGATTACCTTACTCGAAGAGATGAGGATGCTTGGCTTGCATCGCCGTTTCGGTTTCCCAAGTTTCTTCTTCGAACTTGTTACAACACCACAAAACCTTCACCAAGGGTACAACTTTATTCCTCAAGCGCTTCTCCCGTCGATCAGTAATCTTCACAGGTCTCTCTTCGTATGTCAGGTCAAGTTTTACATCAACAATTTCTGGTTCTAGAACGTGCTCGGGGTCACTAACATACCTCCTCAACTGAGATACGTGAAAGACATCATGAACTTTGCCCATTGAAGCAGGCAACTCTAGCTTGTAAGCCACTTCACCTACCTTCTCGATCACGGGGTACGGTCCAATGAACTTAGGACTAAGTTTGCCTTTGATCCCGAATCATTTCACCCTTTTCATCGGCGATACCTTAAGAAATACCAGATCACCAACTGCAAACTCCAGAGGTCGGCGGTGGACATCAGCATAGGATTTCTGACGATCCTGAGCAGCTTTCATCCTGGAACGAATTAATTCCACTGCGTCAACGGTCTCGGCCAACAGATCAGGACCCAAAGTCTTCACCTCACCAAGTACGTCCCAACACAATGGGCTACGACACTTACGACCATACAGTGCTTCAAACGGGGCCATCTTGATGGAAGCATGATAACTGTTGTTGTAGAAGAATTCCACCAATGGAAGATGTCAGATCCAATTATCCTGAAAATCCAACGCACAAGCCTGTAACATGTCTTCTAAGGTCTGAATCGTCCTCTCGGATTGACCTTCGGTAGCGGCATGAAAAGCGGTACTCATCAACAATTGACTTCCCAAGGCACTTTGTAATGCCTTCCAGAATTTAGAACAAAACCTTGGATCTCGGTCGGACACGATCTCGAGTGGAACACCGTGATGACGGACCACCTCGGCAATATAGACTTTTGCAAGCTTCTCTAGACTCCAAGTGTCACGGATAGGAACAAATCGTGCACACTTGGTCAAACGATCTATTATGACCCAAATACCGTTTCTTTCATTTACGGTTCTTGGTAATGCCATTACAAAATCCATGGCTACACACAGCCACTTCCACTCTGGAACAGGGAGCGGCTGTAGCATACCAGCAGGTTTCTTATGTTCAAACTTAACCTACTGACAAGTCAAACACTTGCTCACAAATTTGGCAATGTCGTCCCTCATGAATGGCCACCAGAAATGAAGCTTCAAATCCTTGTACATTTTACCACCTCTGGGATGTACAGAATATCTCGATTTATGAGCTTCGGTCAAAATCTGCTTCCTGACTTCCACCTCATCCGGAACGACCCAACGGTCCCTAAACTTCAGAGCTCCACTAGAATCCACAGAGAAATCGAGAGCTTTACCCTGTTTCATCTTCTCACGGATACCGGCAACGAGAGGATCTTCCAGCTGTTTATCACAAATCTCCTGAAAAAGATTTGGTTCAGCAACTAAGGCATTGAGCCGCCCATCAGAACCTTCGATAACCACATCAATTGTCATCTTTGCGAACTCTCGGGACAGATCTTCAGAAATGCCAGAACATGGAGTTAAGGAATGTAGGATCTTTCTGCTAAGAGCATCTGCAACCACATTGGCTTTACCCTCGCAGTACACCAATTCAAGATCGTAATCGTTCACCAACTCTACCCACCGTCTCTGTCTCGCATTAAGGTCTTTCTGCGTAAAGAGATATCGTAGGCTTTTGTGGTCAGTGTACACCTTGCACCTTACTCCATAGAGATAATGTCGCTAGACCTTTAGAGCATGAACTACAGCAGCTAACTCAAGATCGTGGGTAGGGTAATTCACCTCATGAACTTTTAACTGTCTAGAGGCATAAGCGACTACTTTACCACCTTGCATGAGAACACAACCCAAACCATGCTTAGAAGCGTCACAATAAACTTCAAAGTTAACGCCTTCCTCGGGTAGGGTCAAAACTGGAGCAGTAGTAAGCCGTCTCTTAAGCTCGGAGAAGGCATCTTCACAGGCCTGGTTCCATAGGAACTTAGACTCTTTCTTAAGCAACTGAGTCATAGGACGGGCCACTTTAGAGAAATCTTGAACGAATCTTCGGTAATATCCAGCAAGACCTAAGAAACTTCGAATCTCACCAACATCTTTCGGACTTGTCTAGTTCTCGATAGCAGAAATCTTAGCCGGGTCCACTTTAATACCGTCTTTAGCAATGACATGACCCAGGAAAGCCACTTCAGAGAGCCAGGATTCACACTTAGAGAACTTAGCATACCACTTTTGATCTCGTAGGATGCCAAGAATGATCTTAAGATGCTCGGCATGCTCAGCCTCGGATTTAGAATAGATTAGGATGTCGTCAATAAAGACAACAACACACTGGTCTAGATACTCCCGGAACGTTCGGTTCATCCGATCCATGAATACTGCAGGAGCATTGGTCAGTCCAAAAGGCATAACTTTGAACTCATAGTGTCCATACCTCGAACTGAAAGCCATCTTGGGAATATCTGATTCACGGACAGGGATTTGATGATAACCCGATCTGAGATCGATCTTGGAAAATACCGAAGCGCCCTTAAGTTGATCAAAGAGATCATCGATTCTGGGCAAGGGGTATTTGTTCTTGATCGTAACCTTGTTAAGGTCACGATAGTCAATACATAAGCGCATAGTACCGTCTTCCTTCTTTACAAACAGTACAGGAGCACCCCATGGAGATGAACTAGGACGAATGAAGTCCTTCTCAATCATATCATCCAACTGTTTACGCAGTTCTTGCAACTCAGCTGGGAGCCATTCTATAAGAAGCCTTGGCAATAGGGCCAGTACCTGGTACGAGCTCGATGGTGAATTCTACATCTCGCTCAGGGGGAATACCAGGTAATTCCTCGGGAAATACATCTGCATATTCACTGACTATGCGTACTTCCTCAAGTTTGGGTAATTCTGCAGTTACAGTCACCGTACATAAAAATGCTTAACAACCTTTTCTCTGCAAACGAATAGCTTTCATAGCAGAAATGATCTTGATACCCTTCTGGCGTCGACCACCATGATAAGTAATACGAGAACCACTAGGAGTCTTCAGAAAAATCTTCTGGTCTCGGCACTGAAATCTTGCATCATAGAGGGATAACCAATCCATGCCCAAATAACATCGAACTCTGCCAGAGGAAACTCGAGAAGAGTCGAAGGAAGGATAATACCTGCAAAAAGAATAGGAATAGCTTGATATGCTTTAGAACAAGCAACGATTTCACCAGAAGGAAGAGTGATAGAAATAGGCTCGGCTTGGAAAGGAATAAGAGATAATTTCGAAGCAAAGCTGGAGGAGATAGCGGATATGGAGGCACCAGTATCAAATAATATAAAGGCACTAACACCAGAAATCGTAAACATACCCGTAACTACGTCAGGGTTAGCCTCAGCGTCGGCTCGGCTCATCAAGAATATGCGCCCCTTTCGAGCAGGTGTGGTGACAGCATCGCTGGTTGCAGCCTTCTTCGGACATCTGGTCGAAATATGTCCCGGTTCTCCGCAGGTGAAACAGACGATGGGAGAGCCGTCACAGTTCTTGCCCGGGTGGAAATCCTTCTTGTATTTGAAGTAGGCAGTGCTCTTCTAGTCTTGAAATCGGGAGTTAGAGTTGTTCTTTTTTCCTGTAAAACATATGATGTGATTCTGATATGTAACAAGATAAGAAGAAAGAAAACAAAGGAATATCTCAGACCTCCAGAAAAATGGAATTTGTTCGATGAAGAAGAGGTGTTGCCAGAAGATTGGAATGGTCTCTTGTAACCAGCAGCAGTGGTCTCCATTTTCTTGACTTCCTTCAGTGAGGACTCGGTAAACAGCGCGGCATTGTAGATATCTTGTACAGTCTCCAAATCCCTGGGAATATTGTGTGCAATGTCTGCTCTGAGCCCCTCTCTGAAATAAAAGGCTCGATTGTCCTCAGTTTGTAGCAAGCCTTCAGCATAATGCGCCAGGAAATGGAATTGTTGCGAGTACTCAACCACGGTCATGTTGTTCCCTTGGACAAGATTGCTGAACTCCCTCATTCTTTGCTTCTTTAGCTCCTTGGGATAGAACCTACGCTCCAACAGGATCTTGAATTGAGCCCACCCAAAACCTGGAGTCTGCAGAGTAGTTGGGCCAACTAGGGTCCACCATCGATCGGCTTCATCAGACAAGTAAAGCACGGCCAGGCCCACCTTCTGGTCCTCGGGAGCAGAATATATCCCGAATTGCCTCTCCATCAACCGGAACCAACGATTCATGACTTCAAGATCTACAGAGCCGTCGTAAATTCTAACTTGCTCTTGGCCATTCCTTCAGCTGCGTGCGAGAAGCGAAAGGGTCGCTGGTTGTTTGCGTTCCTGTTGGTCAATTCCTGGAGTGTTTGCACCATCGCATTCATGTTGTTGACAAACGCAACATTGATGTCATTCTGGTTCGTTCGGCCGTTCATCTTCAACCACAAAAAAACACATAATCAATGCTAATCATTGAGTTCAAGAACATATAAACTAAACAAGTAAGTCCTTATTTTGGTTTCTACCCATCTCTCACTAATATCTTATTTAATGTTTAACCAATTTACTGATATTTTTCCTAAAATCATGTGTGAGCGTCGGGAGCAACGATGCTCTGATACCAACTGTAATCCCCTATAAATTCTAATGCGAAACAGTGGCGGAATCACTGTTTAGTTGGGATTAACACACTGATAACTAAATTTTTATAATAAAAAGGTAAGTCAGTACAACTGTCACTTTTTATAAAAAGGGCAAAAATTAAAATCCTCAAAAATGTTTAACATACAAACCATAATATAAAAATAAATTCAACGGCGCAAGATTAAATGCCGCTAGCTAGCTCACACAACCCGAACAGATAATTTCTGCCATGTTATAAACATAACAGCCACAATTCAGTGGGGAGTAACGACGACGTTCTCCCAGCCATATTACATGATATTAATGCACAGTTACTTCTATATCAAAATAGTTGAAAAATGGAAAACATTTAAAATGATACGGTAAAATAATTCGAAATGATTGTCAACCTGCAAATTCATGTCAATCAATAAAATAACGGCGCTATGGAAGTCAATCAGTGTAACGGAATAGACTTTCACTAGGATCATACTAAACTAGGTTCGAGAATTTAGTCAAAACAAATTAGACTTCAGTCTCTAACTAGGCAACTCAACTATAACAGGACTGCGTGCAGCGAGGTCCTGGCTTAAGTAATGTACACCCCTCCTAGACACCAACCGTAATCCAGTTCAACCCGACGACGACTTACACGATGCGATATCTAAGTTTAAGGTCAAAATATACACACTCCTGAACACAAACCATGCTCAGTTCAACGACCAATGTGTCTCTAACTAGACACACCACCTTTATAGTTGATGGCAAAACGTATACCCTAGACTGTATTACTCTACCCGTACACTTGTCTTTATTCCATAACTCCTAAACAAAGTCGTTGTCGTAATTGGATAGGATTATCAAAACGTTCTAAAAAGGAAACTTTCTAATTTGGGAAGCTTTTAACTTTAGGAAACTTTCTATTTTAGAAAATTTTCTCGGAGTAACGATACGATGAAAATAGCGTTATAGAAAAATATCGAGAATAGTAATTTACTCTAACTATAAAGTAAATATTATTAATTTCGCAAACTACTACTTTCGGCCTTAACAATTTTTAAGTTCTAAATCGAGTATAAATTATTTATAAGAATTATCGAAATACTTCATAAACGTATTATTATTATGATGATTATTATTATTATGAATTAGGGTGTTTCGAAAATATATAAAACTAAAATTCCCTAATTATTATTAGTTTCGACGGAACGAGTATAAAATAATGTTTTATGACAATCATTTTTATAAAAGTAATTTATTTAACCTTCTTTTTTTATTAAACATTTAAATTATTTTCGAATAACATAAAGGGTGACTTAAGATGAAACGGTTAAATTTTTAGAAGGTTCGAAATTGCTGGAAAATTAAATAAGTTGCTGTAAAATCGTGTTTTAACGATTATTCACGATTTCGCTTAAAAATTGATTCTATCATTTAAAAGCTTCGAAAAATAGTGAAAAAAATTACGATAAATAATTAAAACTAATATTTAGTCACTCTGTCCAGAAAATATCTTTTCTCAAAATCTGGAAACTCGTTTTTAAAGGCTTTTACGGAGAACGCGTTAATTAAACCTTAACGATTAAAAATAAAAGCTAAATTCAAAACGATTTGTGCACGGTTGTTAAAAATCATAACTTATCAAGGAAATAAAAAATTTCCAGAAACTTTTCAGTTTTTAAAAAAAAAAATCCAGAATTAAAAAAAAATAGGAAAAACCGTCTTTTAATCATTGGTTTCGTTTTAAAAGGTTAAATAACTATTTTCGCTCTTTTTATTTTATTAAATCTCGAATGTCACTAAAATAATTATTTTGTTAGAAAATATCAGAAACTTTATTTTGAATCGAGAAAAAATAAAAATCAAAAATTAAAAGGAATATTCGGTTTTAACGATAAACTGTGTTTTAGGACTATTTATTTTTTTTTCACCCACTTATAAAATTCGAAAAATTACAAAAATTTACAGAAAATTTAATTTGGTCAGAATGTACGTACACAAAAATTTTCAGATTTAAATACGGAATTTAGGTATTTGAACATTAAATCGGTTTTAAATCGATTTTGTACGAAATCTGTTAAAAATCCATTAAACGACTCTAAAAATTCGAAATCTGTAAAAAAAAAACTTGATAGGAACTTTAAAATTATATTAGTGTATCGGCCAAATATTATGATTTAATAACTATTATAACGATTTATGCACTAATCTCGTAAAAACGAACACAACAACGAAATAATTGAAAATTAACGATTCTAAAACCTTTAAATAAAAATTTAATGACATACTATAATAGCCAAACAAAAACTTAAATTCTATACATGTAACTACGACAAAAAAAAATCAAGCAATACCGAGATCGTCGTGTTACCTTAATCAAGATCTGAGTCAATAATGTACTCGTCTTCCTCGGGGTTGTCTCGAAAACCTTTAAAAAAATATATAAAAAGGTACAAGACCCTTATTAGTGTCGTAAATCGAGAAGTAGGAAGGAGGAATAGGGGTTTCGATGATTACCCTTGAATTAAGATGAACACGGAATGAAGAGAATGATCGAAAACGGAAAAAAAGAATGAAGAACAGTGCACTGACTGTTGTTATTGTTTACGTTCTTTTTTTTTTAGTAGAGAGGAGAACGTACAATGGAAGGGGGTATAGTTGGAGTTTAAAGGGAGTTGGGGTAACTGCAAAAAGTTGGTTAAGGGGTAACTACAACAGGATAAGGAAGGAAATAGAGGAGTCGGTTTTTACTTTCTCAACCGACTACGAAAATATCTCAGTCCGCTGAGGGAAACGGTCGGGTCTGCTACAACCTGAGCCCGATTCGCGATTAAAATTGTTAATGGATCACTTTTAAAAATAATAATAAGACGGAATACATATGAGAACGTGTTTATGAGAAAAAAGTATTAAAATCACGTCTCAAAAATAATTATATACGAAATCGCGTAGAAAAATATTAAATAGCAATTTCTCGAGCTTAATTAAAATTCTCGCGGACAAGGAAATTAAAATTGGTTTTGAACGAAAATTTATTAAAGTCTTATACGAAGATCGAAATTAAGCTGGATGAAAAATAACGAGACTCGATAAGAGTCGATTTAATCGCAACGGGACGAATATCAAAGTTGTAAATTTTACGGGTGTTACAGATCAAGCTAAGTCAATCGAAACACAACAATCCCATCAAGACATTATCACCCTCAAATGCAATAATCTCACGGTGGTGTAGGTCGAGTCGATCTCAGTTTATAAACTAGTTAGGTCGATGTCGATTAGTATGTCATGACTAAGTTGGATCGGGTTTTATTTCATTATTTAATTACGATAGGGTCAATATTAATTTAAACATATAATTTTATTAGGATTGGATTTCATAGAATTTCTGTGGTGAACTATGCTACCGGTGCTGTGGTGAATTGCTGACTAGGTAAGATTTTCCTTACTTGGAATATGTTAATATTAAAATGTCGTACGAGCTATATATTTATTACATGATATTAATATGGATGATATTGAGTAGTGTAGCGAAATCCTAGTTGGGAGACCCATTGAGTAGTGTAGCAAAATCCTGGCCGGGAGGCCCATTGAGTAGTATAGCGGAATCATGGTGGGCTTTAAGCCTATCTAGTAGTATAGGGGAAATTATTGGTACGGTGAAGTGATGAGAATATGGAGATGATATTATTGATTGGCACCGATGATGGTACTGAGATGATTGAGACTGAATGTTTTATATTACGTACGTGTGTTATGATGTTAGCATATTCTAACCGTTTTCCCTGTCTAAATTGTCACCATATTTTATTGGGGGTTTGTGGTGATCCACTTGATATTTCCAATCAATTGGGGAGCAGTTTATAATACAGGTCATGTAAATCAAGATGTGTTTGGATGCTGGGATGCTTGCATGGGATTGGGGTGAACGCGATAGTGATCCTGGTCGTAGCACGGGTTAATGCATTGGCATTCCTGTTTATATAGATTATATAGCTTCCGTTGTGTAACCAAGAGTTGTAATAGTTAATGAGTTGTAATGTTTAAATCAAATGATCCGTTTGGCATTCCATGTTCTATTGTAATAAGCTACTACCTCGGGAAACCGAGATGGTAAAACCCTTATTTATTTAGGAGTGTCTTGATAAGGCTCCTGTATAAATGAGGGTGTTACAAAGGACTGTAACACTCGTAATTTATATGGAAGTTAAACAGGAGTCAAGTCGAGTCAAACCCGATTCGAGTAAAATAGCACGTCCCGTTCTATGTAATTGTATACTAAATCGAAGCCCAACAGTTCCAACCCACCATAACAATAATATATACTTCGTAGTAATAATAATACATACGCATAACTATAATAATAATAATGACAATATGTTTATAATAAGCAAGTGGAGTACGTTGGTTACAAAACCCCACCTCCCTTAATTCTTTCAAGCAGCCTCCACGCCGTATCTTCGTCTCCTTTCGTTCTCTCTTCTATAAACCACGATCACACTCATGAACAGACGACAAGCAAGAAGGAAAAAGGAAACCGAGTCAAGACATCGATTACACCCACGTAGCTATAGGTATGTCATGTTGTCTTTCTTTGTTAACATTGTTACTTGTATTTCGATGTTGAAATAGTTGCGTCGGTGTTAAAGGGGCGTCATGCGTGGTGGTCGGGGAAGAGTGTGTTGTTCCTGACATGCGTGGTGGTTAGTGACGTGTTTGGAGGTGTCACATGAAGCTGTTCTTGTCGGGTTTTTGGTCGATTCGTTTTGGTTGTTGTCAATACGTTATTACTGTCGTTTGTTGTATCTTGTTGTCGTATGGTGGTCAGCTGGTGTCGTGTGGTGCAAGTTGTCTGGTATTGGCGCCGTTATCACGGTCGTGTATTAGTTGTTACGTATTGGTGTTGTCACGGTCAGAATCGGATGATCCATCAATGAAAGTTGTGGTGGGTCCGGTCAAAATAAGCGATTCCGACCGAGGCATGTAGTTGGGTCGTTGACGATTTATTATTGTCGGGCGTGGTGTTATGCTGATGAATCCGTGTTGTGTTTTATTGCGGGGTGTTATGTCTGGTCATGTACTTGTTACGTATTTGGTAGGGGTTTATTATATGTGGTTGCAATTGTGGTTAGGTTAGTGTCGGGTCCAGTTGAGTCACGGTGGTGTAGGTCGAGTCGGTCTCAGTTTATAAACTAGTTAGGTCGATGTCGATTAGTATGTCATGACTAAGTTGGATCGGGTTTTATTTCATTATTTAATTACGATAGGGTCAATATTAATTTAAACATATAATTTTATTAGGATTGGATTTCATAGAATTTCTGTGGTGAACTGTGCTACCGGTGCTGTGGTGAATTGCTGACTAGGTAAGATTTTCCTTACTTGGAATATGTTAATATTATAATGTCGTACGAGCTATATATTTATTATATGATATTGATATGGATGAGATTGAGTAGTGTAGCGAAATCCTAGTCGGGAGACCCATTGAGTAGTGTAGCGAAATCCTGGTCGGGAGACCCATTGAATAGTGTAGCGAAATCCTGGCCGGGAGGCCCTTTGAGTAGTATAGCGGAATCATGGTTGACTTGAAGCCTATCTAGTAGCATAGTGGAAATTATTGATACGGTGAAGTGCTGAGAATATGGAGATGATATTATTGATTAGCACCGATGATGGTACTGAGATGTTTGAGACTGAATGTTTTACATTACGTACATGTCTTATGATGTTAGCATATTCTAACCGTTTTCCCTGTCTAAATTGTCACACTATTTTATTGGGGGTTTGTGGTAATCCAATTGATATTTCCAATCAATTGGGGAGCAGTCAATAATACAGGTCATGTAAATCAAGATGTGTTTGGATGCTGGGATGCTTGCATGGGATTGGGGTGAACGCGATAGTGATCCTGGTCGTAGCACGGGTTAATGCATTGGCATTCCTGTTTATATAGATTATATAGCTTCCGTTGTGTAACCAAGAGTTGTAATAGTTAATGAGTTGTAATGTTTAAATCAAATGATCCGTTTGGCATTCCATGTTCTATTGTAATAAGCTACTACCTCGGGAAACCGAGATGGTAAAACCCTTATTTATTTAGGAGTGTCTTGATAAGGCTCCTGTGTAAATGAGGGTGTTACAAAGGACTGTAACACTCGTAATTTATATGGAAGTTAAACAGGAGTCAAGTCGAGTCAAACCCGAGTCGAGTAAAATAGCACGTCCCGTTCTATGTAATTGTATACTAAATCGAAGCCCAACAGTTCCAACCCACCATAACAATAATATATACTTCGTAGTAATAATAATACATACGCATTACTATAATAATAATGACAATATGTTTATAATAAGCAAGTGGAGTACGTTGGTTACAAAACCCCACCTCCCTTAATTCTTTCAAGCAGCCTCCACGCCGTATCTTCGTCTCCTTTCGTTCTCTCTTCTATAAACCACGATCACACTCATGAACAGACGACAAGCAAGAAGGAAAAAGGAAACCGAGTCAAGACATCGATTACACCCACGTAGCTATAGGTATGTCATGTTGTCTTTCTTTGTTAACATTGTTACTTGTATTTCGATGTTGAAATAGTTGCGTCGGTGTTAAAGGGGCGTCATGCGTGGTGGTCGGGGAAGAGTGTGTTGTTCCTGACATGCGTGGTGGTTAGTGACGTGTTTGGAGGTGTCACATGAAGTTGTTCTTGTCGGGTTTTTGGTCGATTCGTTTTGGTTGTTGTCAATACGTTATTACAGTCGTTTGTTGTATCTTGTTGTCGTATGGTGGTCAGCTGGTGTCGTGTGGTGCAAGTTGTCTGGTATTGGCGCCGTTATCACGGTCGTGTATTAGTTGTTACGTATTGGTGTTGTCACGGTCAGAATCGGATGATCCATCAATGAAAGTTGTGGTGGGTCCGGTCAAAATAAGCGGTTCCGACCGAGGCATGTAGTTGGGTCGTTGACGATTTATTATTGTCGGGCGTGGTGTTATGCTGATGAATCCGTGTTGTGTTTTATTGCGGGGTGTTATGTCTGGTCATGTACTTGTTACGTATTTGGTAGGGGTTTATTATATGTGGTTGCAATTGTGGTTAGGTTAGTGTCGGGTCCAGTTGAGTCACGGTGGTGTAGGTCGAGTCGGTCTCAGTTTATAAACTAGTTAGGTCGATGTCGATTAGTATGTCATGACTAAGTTGGATCGGGTTTTATTTCATTATTTAATTACGATAGGGTCAATATTAATTTAAACATATAATTTTATTAGGATTGGATTTCATAGAATTTCTGTGGTGAACTGTGCTACCGGTGCTGTGGTGAATTGCTGACTAGGTAAGATTTTCCTTACTTGGAATATGTTAATATTATAATGTCGTACGAGCTATATATTTATTATATGATATTGATATGGATGAGATTGAGTAGTGTAGCGAAATCCTAGTCGGGAGACCCATTGAGTAGTGTAGCGAAATCCTGGTCGGGAGACCCATTGAATAGTGTAGCGAAATCCTGGCCGGGAGGCCCTTTGAGTAGTATAGCGGAATCATGGTTGACTTGAAGCCTATCTAGTAGCATAGTGGAAATTATTGATACGGTGAAGTGCTGAGAATATGGAGATGATATTATTGATTAGCACCGATGATGGTACTGAGATGTTTGAGACTGAATGTTTTACATTACGTACATGTGTTATGATGTTAGCATATTCTAACCGTTTTCCCTGTCTAAATTGTCACACTATTTTATTGGGGGTCTGTGGTAATCCAATTGATATTTCCAATTAATTGGGGAGCAGTCAATAATACAGGTTATGTTAATCATGATGTGTTTGGATGCTGGGATGCTTGCACGGGATTGGGGGGAACGCGATAGTGATCCTGGTGGTAGCACGAGTTAATGCATAGGCATTCCTGTGTATATAGATTATATAGCTTCCGTTGTGAAACCAAGAGTTGTAATAGTTAATGAGTTGTAATGTTTAAATCAGATGGTCGGTTTGGCATTCCATGTTGTATTGTAATGAGCTACAACATGGAATGCCAAACCGACCATTTGATTTAAACATTACAACTCATTAATTATTACAACTCTAGTTACATAGCGGAAGCTATACAATCTATATAAACAGGAGTGCCGACGCATTAACCCGTACTACGACGAGGATCATTATCGCGTTCACCCAAATTCAGTACAAGCATCTCCGCATCCAAACACATCATGATGTACATAACCTGTATTATAGACTGCTCCCCAGTTGATCGGAAATATCAATTGGATCATCACAGGCCCTCAATAAAAATAGGGTGACAATATAGACAGAGAAAATGGTTAGAAAATGCTAACATTATAACACAGATATATAATATAAAACATCCAGTCTCAACCATCTCAGTACCATCATTGGTATCAAACAATAATATCATCTCCATATTCTCAGTACTTCACGGTTCCAATAATTTCCGTTATACTACTCGATCGGCTACAAGCCCACCATGATTTCGCTATACTACTCAATGGGCCTTCCGACCAGGATTTCGCTATACTACTCAATGGACCTCCCGGTCAGGATTTTGCTACACTACTCAATGGGCCTCCCGACCAGGATTTCGCTACACTACTCAATGGGCCTCCCGGCCAGGACTTCGCTACACTACTCAATCTCATCCATAACAATATCATATCATAAATACATACCTCGTACGACATTATAATATTAACATATTCCAAGTAAGGAAAACCTTACCTAGTCAGCAAGCCACACTGCTCCGGTTCACCACGGAAACTCTACGAAGTTCGATCCTAATAGAATATTATATATTTTAATTGATATCGTACCTAACGTAACTAAATTATAAAAGAAATCGATACTGACCTAACTAGTTGATTAAATGAAACCGTCCCAACCTAGCTAAACTATAACATGAAAACCGACGCAACCTAGCTAAACTATACGAGATAAAAAAGAGCCGAACTAGCTAACTATAACAGAAACCACAAATACCCGTAATATATAACACGACGACGACAACCAATTACACCCCAACTTCAACAACAGCCCAACGAGAATAATAACACCACCACGAATCCACGACGTCAACATCTACAGTCCTGACAACAACCACAGCCCGACACCCACAACGACCAATCACTCTGTCTAGGACTCATGAAGTACGATAGAAAATGGAGAAATTGAGGAATGACGCAAGAGACAGCAAAGCGTTACGAACCTTACAATACTTACACCATCACGAGACAACAACCCAAGAGTAGCGTAATAACCACCACACACTCTATCCCGAGTCCACTACGCGAGTTGAAAGACGGTTGACAGAGAGAAGAGGATGACGTGCATGATGAAGAGGGCAACGAATAAAAGAGGGCATGAGATGATGGTGCGGCGTGAGAAGGCTGGGGATAGAAAAATGGCGTTAATTGATGCGGTTTTGGGTATGGACGCGGAGTTGGCATTTACAAGTTGAAAAGATGAAGAGGTGGTGCGCACATGATGCTCATAGGTTAATAAATAGTCTAGGTTAATAAACAAATGGGTAGGTCAAACGTGATTACTAAATGGGTCATATAATATGGGTAATAGAATGGGCTAAACGAGATGGATTAAACTAAATGAGTTAACCAATTATATATACTACTACCCATTGACGAGATCCGAATTAAACATGAAATATGAGTATTATAACACAGGTATTACACCGTATGTCAGATAGTAGGGTGTTGCACCGGCTGCGGTGCGGATTGATGTTCGGTGTCCCCAGAAAGCGAAGGGCGTTTTGTCGGGCCACTCTCGGTAATTATCAGTCATCTTTTTAAGTATGGTGATAATTGTCTTGTTGGCTACTTCTACCGCTCTATTTTTTTGGGGATGGTAGGGTGAGGATGTATGCCTCTGAATTTTGGACTTGCTTAGCAAAGCGGACATTTCGGCTTGAAAATGGGTCTCGTGATCGCTGATGAATTCATGTGGGATCCCGTACCGGCATATGATTTTGTTTGGATGAACTTGGCTACATGCTTGGCATTCAAAATACGGTAGGATTCGGCCTCCACCCATTTGGTGAAGTAGTCGATGGCTACCAAGATGAAGCAACGTCCACCTGAACCGGAGGGTTTACCTTTCCGATTATGTCAATTCCCCATGTCGAGAATGGCCATGGTGACGTCATGGTGTATAACAAAGACAACGGCATGTGTTGCAAAGTGGCAAAGATTTGACAGTTATGGCAATGTTTGACGAATTGCCTGCAGTCGACTTCCATATTATTCCAGTAATATCCGAGCCTCATGATTTTTTGGACTAGCATCTGGGCATTCATATGTGGACCACATTCACCGTCATGTACTTCAGTCATAACCTTTTCGGCTTTTATTTTGTCGACGCGTAGGGGAAGAGCCCTCTGTGCTGTCTACTTATATAATTGTCCATCATCTGTGCGGATAAATTGGGTAGCCAAGCTTCGTAAGGCTTTCCTAGCCCGACCATCGGTCTCGGTATTATATTCTCCCATTGATATTTATGTCAAAGTAGCTTGATACCAAGGTTGAGGATCAGCTATTTCAGTATCTTCGATGGCGTGGATATATGTTGGTTCTGACCATCTTTCGACGCAAATCGGCATACTGGTCAAGTGATCAGGGATATTCAACAAAGATGCCAATTTGGAGAGTGCATCTGCGAACTGGCTTTCTTCCCGGGGCAAGTATATATACTTTATCATTTGGAATTGTTTCTCGAGAACTCTTACTCGCGCTTGGTAAGCCACGAGGTTGACGTTCTGAGTTTTCCATTTCTGAAGAGCTTGACTGATGAATAAAGGGGAGTCGTCGTGTACGCGAAGATTTGTGACCCCTAAATCGACGGCGACTTGTAACCCATGGATGCACGATTTGTATTCGGCGGCGTTATTAGTAACATCGAAGTCTAGTTTGATGGATACAGGAGTATGCTCCCCTTTTGATGAAATTAAAAGAATCCCGACTCCGAACCCTCGGAAGTTCGATGCCCCATCGAAATATAATTCCCATGTTTCTGTATTGGTATGGAATATGTCTTCATTTGGGAAGGACCAAGTATCGGTGTGTCCTTCTTCAGTTACGGAACTATCGGCGAGAAACTCGACTACTATCCGGCCCTTGATGGCTTTTAGTGGTACCAACTTTAGGTCGAACTCCGCCAACATTAGAGTCCACCTAGATATCCTGCCGTTGAGGATGTGCTACTCGAATAGGTATTTGATCGGATCCATCTTGGATAATACCTGCACTTCGTAGCTGAGCATAAAGTGTCGGAGCTTTTTGGTGGCCCAGACTAGTGTCAGGCATGTTTTCTCGAGCATGGTATATTTGCATTCATGCTCTAAGAACTTTTTGCGGATGTAGTAGATGGCTCGTTCTTCCGAGTCGACCGTCTGCGCCAGCATAGCCTCCATGGCTGTCTTGGTAGTTGTTAGATATAACGATAGAAGCAAATCGGGTTGAGGTGGCATTAAGACTGGTGGAGCAGACAGTATTTCCTTGATTTTGTCAAAGGCCGCTTGACATTTATCGTCCCACAGTTTTTGTTCCCTTACTTTTAGCTTCTTGAAAATTGGTTCACATACCATGGTTAATTTGGAGATGAAACGGCATATATACTGGGCTTTCTCAAGGAACCCCCTTATTTCTTTCTCGGTTTTAGGAGGCTTCATCTCGGTGATGGCTTTGATTTTTGCTGGATCGACCTCGATACCACGTTGGCTAACGATGTGACTCATTAATTTGCCAGATACTACCCCGAAACTGCACTTTTGAGGGTTTAGCCTCATGTTATATTTGCGCAGTTGAGTAAAGAACATTCACAGGGCGGTGATATGCCCGTCTCGGCTCTTGGATTTGACGATCATATCGTCTACATAAACCTCTACTTCCTTTCCTTATGCATCGTGTCATGTAATTAGGTTTTAGCGGTCCGTTGATAAGAGGCCCCGACATTAATAAGGTCAAATGGCATGACGGTGTAGCAGTAAGTACCCCAAGGTGTAGTGAAGGTGGTCTTACTCATATCTTCTTCTGCCATTTTGATTTGATTGTACCCGGCGTATCCATCCATAAAGGATAGAAGGGCGTGATAAATTGTATTATCTACCAGTGTGCTCCCCTAGAAAAGCTAACGTAATACAGTGGCGGAAACACAGTAGAGTTGAGATTAAAACACACTGACAAACTATATCTTATTAAAAGAAATGATAAGTCAATACAAAGTTCACTTTTTACGAAATGGCTAAAAAGAAAATTTCTTTAAAGGGTATATACAAATCCAGAAATAATAGAAGAGTTATAGTAGGATCCATGCCACTCGTTAGCTCACACCCAAAACCCAGCAGCAGATACCTATCACTTTATAAACATAACAGTCACATCAGAGGGGAGTAACTCGGGCGTTCTCCTAGCCATATTATATCATATGGAAGAATAATAATATTATTATATCAAAATATTTAAAAAGAGAAAACATTAAAACGATATAATGAAAACATAAAACATTTGCCAACCTGCAAATCAAAACCAATCGATCATAATAATATTCAAAACTGACGTTATGGAAATTCAGTCAGTGTGCACAAGACTAGACTTTCACTAGGGATAATACTGGAAACTAGCTTCGAGAACTGTAGACTTAACTCATAACAGAATCCAGTCTCTAACTAGGCAACTCAACTATAACTGGACTGCGTGCAGCTAGGTGCTGGTTTAAGTAGTATACATCCCTCCTGGACACAAACCATGTCCAGTTCAACCCGACGCAACTTACACGATGCGATATCTAAGTTTAAGGGCACAATGGACACTCTCCTGAACACGAACCATGCTCAGTTCAACAACCAATGTGCCCCATAAAGACACACCAACCTTACTGTTGACGGCAAAAGCGTACATCCCAGACTATATTACTCTAACCGCACACTTGTCTTTATTCCATAACTCCAAAACAAGCCATTATAGATATTAACAAGATATAATCATTATGATGATAAAAGGAATAAACATTTTATATTAAAAGGGAAACTTTCTATAAATTGAAACTTACTCATTTTAGAAACTTGCTTAAAATAAAAATATTGTTATGGAAAATTTGTAAGTTATTAAAATAAGTGAAATGTATAAAAATAGCATTTCTAACAAAATTAACATTTTATTATTATCGTCGTTATCGTAACTTCAATAAATTTCTAAATTCGTTACTCAAAATACAAATAATATATAATAAGTCAAAATATAGTATTTTTTAAATAATTAGGAAATCGAGTTAAAACTATAAATTTTTAGAAAAGAGATGTTTTAAGAAAATAATATCAAGTTTAATTGAGTCGACGAATTTTATAAATTAAACGATATTTTATAAACCTTTCAAATTAGTTTTTAGCAAATTGATTTTATCAATAAATAATATTGATTTTACTAAAAATAATCAATCGTAGACAAATGAGAAATTATTAGGGAAAATAGACTCGACTAAAAATATATTTAAAACAAAATCGACTACTTTCTCATTTATTAATATAAGTCGTAAAACGAAATTAATTTATTGAACAAGTATACATATCTCGATTATAATATAAAAATTCGATTTTGAGTTAAATTTATAAATTAACAAAATATGACAAAAATATGAAATCGATATTATTTAGTTACTGGTGTAATCCCCAATAAATTCTAACGCAATATAGTGGCGGAAACACTGTAGATTTGGGATTAGTACACACTGACGTTCTATATATTACAAAAAAAACGGTCAGTCAATACAAAGGCCACTTTTTACAAAAGGGCTAAAAATAAAAATCCTTCAAATGGGTTAACAATCCATAAACAAACATAATTAAAGAAGAGTAGGATCCATGCCACTCGCTAGCGCACACCAAACCCCGGAACACAGAATACCTGTCATGTTATAAACATAACAGCCACAATTCAGTGGGGAGCAACTCAGGCAGTTCTCCCAGCCATATTACATAATATATAGGCAATAGAAGCATAATATAAGAAAATAGATTAAACTCAAAACATTATATATATCAAAATAGATTCAAAACCAGAAAATAATTCATCAGCCTGACGACGTCAAAACGAATAATGGAATATAAAACCGATGATCAGTACAGCTTTTACTACTAGAGATATGTCAAAACAACACCGAAGTGTAACTTAGTGCCCACGAAGAGACCCCTAAGCCTCACTGGTTAAGGAACTCAGTGCCCACGAAGCGACTCCTAAGCCCTCTCACCAGACAACTCAAACTATAATAGGACTGCGTTCAGCGAGGTCCTAGCCTAAGTACATGCGCATGACTCCTGAGCATAAACGATACCTAGTTCGACAATCAATGTATCCCTGACGCAAATACACTGACCATATAGCTGATGGTAACAACCAACATATCCTAGATTTATATACTGTGACTTCTCATTTCCAGCATTATTCCACATTCAAACCATTATAAGTATTTTTTCCGAAGATATCTTAAATATTCCCAAAATAGTAACTTTCCAAAGATAAAAACTTTCTTCAAATAGTAACTTTCCAAAATAGTATTATTATAATTAGAAATCGTTTAACATATGAGTTATATAAAATATTTAATATTAGGCCTTGAGACATAAACATTATATTTATTAGATAAATGTATAATTAATGATTAAAAGTCAAAGAAAGTAAAAATCATAATTATTTCTCAAAAGGTTGGAGTTTAAGTAATTAAAAGTAATAAATTACAAATTTACAGATTTTTCAGATTTGCACTGTCTTACTATAAAATTCATAATTAAATCATTAAAAATCAAAACGATATAAGATCAGTGAGGTTGAAAACTTTAAACGCTTAACTACAACTTTTGTTTCTAAAGAAAATCGAAATTATTAACTTAAGAGCGGTTTTTATTCGTATTTATGTAAACTGACAGAATCCGACACCCGATAGTATTTATTTAATAAAACACGTTTAAAATTTTATTTTAAAACAAATACAATTAGAAACATTATCTAGACTCTTTAAAGTTAATGTACGTAAATTACCAAAATTAAATTCAAAGTTTATCATAGGTTTTAAATTAGGTTTTACAATAACTGACAGATTCGCGAACTAATCTGTCACAGTTTCATAAACAATTTGTTGTGACGAAAATACTTAGAAATAATTTATGAAATTTAATATACGTATAATAGACTTAAAATAAATCATAGTCTCTTTTCAAATGTTTTGAAAATAAGATCTTTAAATAGGAGTAAAAATCGTACAAAAGTAGTAACAGATTCGAAAACATGCTGTAACTTTACTTAAAAACAATAAAACTTTCAATTTGATAATTCATAGTATTAAAAATCAGAAAAATTAAGAAATTAATTCTTATTCATACGTTTAAGTCTCGGCCCTATAATAATTTTTATAAGATTGAAACATATCATCATAATAATATAGTAAACATATTTATAAAATTCAATTTAAAACGATACTAAAAGCAACTACAACATATATATCATGCAATACCGAGTCATGCCATCATGTGTTACCTTCATCGAGATTCGAATTAATAAAATAACCGTCTTCATTGGATCTAGCACGATAGCCTACGAAAAATTAAAACATATGGTATTAGAACCACATAAGAAGGGATTAGAAAGAGGGAAACGAGATGGAGAATAAGAGTAATTAAATTACCCTCGGATTAGAATGAACGAAGGAGAAGAGATACGTAACAGACTGAGCAGCAATAACGTAATTAAACGAAATTGAAGAAGGATGAGTTTTATGTACAAGAAGAAAGAGTAATTGAAGAGTTTGGGGATTATAAAAAGAATGGAGTAAATAAGTTAACATCAACCACTAGAGAAGTAGAGATAGGAAGCAGTTGAGTAGAATTAGGATAAATAAAAACATGTGCTTAAATTAATAAAATATTTAGTGACTCATCTAGTTAGTGACGAGGTAACGGACTCGATTTGGGTCGGCAAATAATTTACGGTGTGATCAAAATCATTAGTAAAAAATAAATAACTGGCTTACAAATAAATTGGGTTAAAATCGCATAAGAAATGAATTAAACTCAAACTTTGAGATGGGCTAAAATATTATTTTGTCATAAAATTAAATGTTTGGGTCAAGTTCGGTGTTGATAAAAATAATTAGTTGACTCGAGAAATCAAATGGGTCAATCTCGAATTTAAATAATTGTTTGTAAGGAAATTGAGTTTCTTGACGAATAAATTGTTTTCAACGAAAATGAATTAAATTGATTTCTTGAAAACAAAATGATACTTTTCAATGAAAGTTTAATAAAATGGTTTCCTGAGAAAATAATAAAATGTCTTAACGAGTTTCGAGTTGAAAATAGAAATTCGAGGAAAAATAAAGATTTTAGGAATTTAAGAAAAAGTCAACGTAAGTCCAATAAGAACTAAAATTAAGGATTACGAGTAAGATCGTAAACAAAATAAAAATAAAAATACGAATTTAATTTATAAAAATTAGGGGTGTTACAACTGGTGTCCCGATAACCAACAAAATATTATAACGATCGTAAATAATAAAATTACTAACGATTTATAAAACGATATCGAAAGTTGTAAAATATTAATAAGTACACTATTAAAAAGAATAATTTTCGAAATAGTAAATAGCTAAAATTAGAAAACCGAAGTTAAAATATTTACTACATACTAGTACTCAAACATATGATATAAAATCGAGTAACGTCCTAAAGTTACCTTGAGTCGATAAACGAACAATATACTAACCCTTCTTAAAAAGTCCAAGTTCCTCTCCTTGAGACTAAAAGTCATTCCCAACGCTAGTTCTTCAGAGTAGTTTCGAGGCTTGCGCTGAACAAGACTAGTACATCAGACGGAAACTGAGGAGACGAACGAAACCGAAGTACTAGAACAATGGTGATCGAATCACAACAAACGTACAAGTACGAAACTGTACTGGAACAGTAGGGACAACATGAACAAAGAATAGAAAACAGAAGAAGAATAATGAAAGAAGACAGAGGAACAAAACAGACACGAGGGAACCGAGGGAAGATGACCGAAACTAAGACGTGGAAACGAACAGCACCGAGAATTATTAACAGTAAGAAAAAGAAGAAGAAGAAGAAGAAGAAGAAGAAGAAGAAGAAGAAGAAGAAGAAGGAAGAGGAGGAGGGGAGGAGGAGGAAACGGAATAGCAGTAGCAGCAGCAATAGACGGCAACAACAGTAGAAATTACAACGTACAACAAGTTCACGCAATACCCGAACAAAAGAAGAGAAAAAGTGAGAAATGAGAAGAGGAAGAAGATCGAAGGATGAAGAAGGGCACGAAGGAGATAGGAATCACCATAAAAACTCAGGCGACAGAGAACGACAACAGTAGCAGCAGTGGCTAGAAACAGCTACGACGCGGCAAAGTAATAGAACAGGGGAGGAGAAAGGGGAAACCGAAAGTTGCAGTCGTAGTAAACAGGAGCAGCAAGAGAACGATGATTGCTGGAGGAGTGCGTAAAGAGGAGGCTTGAAGTTGGAGATTAATGCAGATTGCAAGGAGAAATGAAGAAGAAGAAAACTGAAGCAAGGAGGGGACGAAGAATTGACATGGGTGGAAACAAAAGAAGGGGGAATGAATGTCAATAAGGGGGGTTACGTTGAAAGTAATGGGAAACAAGTGGTGAAACACAAAAAGAAAAAAGCAATTGCAAGGGGAGGTGTACGCAAAACAAAATGAGAAAACAAGGGGAATGAATCACTTTAGTTAGAAATACGAATTAAACGAATTCCGTAACGATAAGTTGACTGACAGACGAATCGAATTAAAATGATTTAATAAAATTAATAAATAATTGGGCCGTCAAATAACATGAGTAATTAAAGTATTCAAGACGAAAACGAAGCTTATAGAAATAAATAATTAGACGATGAAATAGTATTTCCCGATAAATAATAAATCTTCGATAAAGTGAATTAAATTGATTTCTCGTAGAAAGAAAATAGATGTTTTGATGGAACTGAAAATAAATGAGCTTCGAGCCAAAAAAAAATACAAAATTCGAGCTTAAATATAAATAAATAAAAAGAATTTAGAATTTAAATCGCCGAAATAGACTTTCGATAGGAATTAAATTAAATGGGTAAAATAGATCGAAACAAGAATACAAATATGTTTTAAATATAACAAGATTTTCCGAGACAAATAGAATTTTAGGAGTTTGAAACGATTAAACGATAAATTCGTTTTATAATAGTTTTAAGAATTACGAGTTAAATCGTAAACAAAATAAAAATACGAACATAACTTCAAATTAATTTAATTTATAAAATCAGGGGTGTTACAATCTTCCCCTTACAAAAACATGCAAATAGAATGGAAAACAAAGTTATATCACTTGAACAAAAGGAGAATGCTTAACTCGCATCACAATCTCGGTTTAAAATTTTTTTACAACTTCAAACGTGTTATGAAATCGAAATCGAAGACAAAATTTATTTCAAGATGAGTTGGGTTCAGTTATCCGATGTTTAAAATCATTTAAATTAATAAAATTGTAAGTTAAAAATTATTCAATAATATAATGACGATAAATAATATTTGTAAACGAACTCGAGGAGGGGAGTACCCAAATATTTTCAATGGAACAGTAAAACGTTTTGATTAAGAAGTTTGACAATATTTTGTTTTAAGACCAAACAAAAATTTGAGAAATCAAGTTTTGTAGTTTAGTAAATAAAAATCGAACCAGTCGTCAAACATTTTCAATAACAGATTTGAAGTCTACCGACATTAAAACAAAAACTGGGACATACGAAGTTTTTCATAAATTTTAAACCGTTTTACTTAATAATCTTATAGAAATCAAAATATTAGCTATTATGAAAGTTTTCTTAAAATTTAAACACGCTTGAAAATTAAAATTTGAAACAATTTCGAAATACTTTAAAATAAATTACTAAGGCATTTTGAAACATGACTAAATATGTGTTATCAACCCGAAATAAAACAGAAACGAAGTACAAAGTTTTGAAATTTATAACTCAAAATGTTAAAATTTCACGATCGCCCAAAATTTTAAATTAGTCAAACTTCTCATAACATAGGTTCGGGAAAAAGGTAAACGGATAAATATAGTCAAGGTCAACGTCAAATCGAAACAAAAGTTTTCAAATTCGATAAATAAGTTGAAAGGATGGGCCGAAGAAGAAGTAGCAAGATTAAGAAAAGCTAAGGGGAGGACGAAATTGAGATTCAAAGAGAGCTCGCAAGGATCAGAGAATAAATTAACAATCTCGAGATTCCTGGTACGACTCCCACAAACGGGTTTTTAATCTCCATCAAATAACGTTAAGTCAAAAATTAGGTACTAGGTGATACTACTTGGTCGCAAACTCAAAAATGTTTTACGTGACTATCCAATGGTTCAAGCGACACGATACTAATCCACAAATGCTTTAAAATCTAATATCATTAATTAAAATTTCATCGGTCATCAAAAAACCCAAACTCGCAATCAATAAGATTCCTAAATCCAAAGCTCCTAAAGTTTGAACTCGAGGTATATTCCAAATTTCTCGAGTAAGGAACAAAAACAAGGTCCACCAATTTAACAATTCTCGGGTACGCAATCCTCAAAAATGATCACCAACATATTTATAATGCCACAAGTACAGAAGTTGGGAAAGTACAACAAATCCTCAAACACGCTCAAACCTATAGGTAATAGTGCAAACACTCACATCTTCAAACATGTCATTCAACTAAGGTTTCTTAGAAGTCCATCAAATGCCTAATTACAACAGGGCAACAATAATATGTTTAATAACTCAACGAAGTCACAATCTCGTTGGTCTAAGGGTTCTGAACTATAAATCCATTAAGATGATTGGCATTAAGTACTCCTCAAAACAACGCGATAAATCTAACCTTTAATTGTGCAATATGTTTCTCTTCTTCAAGGTTAACAATAACTTATCCAAGTTAGATCACTCAACTCTAAAGTTCATTGGTTACAACCTTAAACAATGATCAACGATCTAATCCTTAACAAACACGGGTAATCTATGTCAACCAAAATTTCTAACGATATTAATGAAAACCTTTAATGGTATCACAACACTCAGGCTAACACTTTAAACAATACTGTATGATTCCAAATATTCACGATACATCCATCAAATAAGCATTAGGTAAGAATCCCAAAGTAATATTATCAGTTACACCTAGTTTTGTTCTAAGTTAGGTACTAGGTATCCATCAAATATGACATACTCTTACTACTCCAAAATATATTCAATTCTAAGTACTTCAAAATAATCAAAGTAACCTATAACCCAAGGTTCAGTGTCTAAAGTATCATCTTAATTCCATCAATCAACAATTTGTCATTCAATCAATCCTCAAGAATTTCTGACTTGCTTAGAAGATAGGGTGGATTCACAATCTTCAAACTAGGTAACATGGGTTTACTAAACCTCAAACATCTATAAATTTCACAGGGTTCACTGAGATGGAATTCGATCAAACCAAGAATCTCAGGAGGAAAGATGGTAAAGTAGGAGAATAAAACAAGGATTCACCAAGCGAATGAAGATGAGAATATATAATAGAAGAATTGGAAAGGCAGAAGCAGGGAAAAAAGAATCAATGATTGTAGATAATAAAGATCTAAGACGAGAGGGGAATATTCGGGCCTCCAGACTTCACGAGGGAACTAAATGAATTACTTCATCTTCTTGTAGAGGAACGAGCACACAAGTCTTGAGTCGCTCCATCTGGATATACTGCAACATCATGGAACAGGAATCTACTCTTGATCATCTAACCTGTAGCTTGAGCAAACTAAATCTGGGATGAAAGGTCACCATTGTATCGTCCTTGTAGCACAAAGTTGTCCACTCAAATCAACAGGCGTGGAGAGTTCTAAGTAGGTTTTGTCCCGATCTAAAGCAGTATCACGTCAGCATCTTGTTCATTCATCTTCTTCCAAACAAAAGCAACAAATATTCAATGCTAATCATTGAGTTACAAGAACATATAAACCTAACAGTAAAGTCCTTATTTGGTTTCTACCTATCTCTCACTAATATTTAAATTAGGGTTTTTCTATGGGCTACCCCTCAACTATCGACTTCTCCAAGTGGTACCTCTGCCTTTTTCAAATTACAAGGTGTACCCCTAAACTTTGTAAATTACTCTATATTGTAACCAAAGTTAAAATATTCCACCGAAAATTTCTCAACTGATGATATAAATAGTGATTATTCCCTATTTTACTTTCATCAACCATGATATATTTCTTCAATTTGTATCCTTTACTCGAAAAACTTCATTCCACTACACTACGACATAGGGGTGACGAAGAGATTGAGGTTGAAGGATTTAAAAGAGTAAGGGAGATAGGTAGACGTCGTTTGACAATAGAGGTGCGTTGTGATGAGCATTTGGTGGCTTGGTGAATGGTAAAGAAAAAGAGGTGGTTTGAAGCATCAATTGAATTGATTAATATGTTAATTATTTATTTTTAAAAAAATAATTGTAATACACTTATCACTTTGGTTATGATATGGAGTGATAAGTAAAGTTTAGGGGTACACCTTGTAATTCGAAAAATGCGGGGGTACCACTTGGAAAAGCAAATAGTTGAGGGGCACCACATAGAAAAACCCTTTAAATTATTTACGAGTATTTTTCATAGAATTAGGTGTGAGCGTCGGGAGCAAAAATGCTCTGATACCAATTGTAATCCCCTAGAAAATCTAACGCAATACAGTGGCGGAAACACTGTAGAGTTGGGATTAAAACACACTGATAAACTATATCTTATTAAAAGAAATGGTAAGTCAATACAAAGGCCACTTTTTACCAAAGGGCTAAAAAGAAAATTCCTTTAAAGGGTAGATACAAATCCAAAAATAACAGAAAAGTTAGAGTATGATCCACGCTACTCGCTAGCTCACACCCAAAACCCAGCAGCAGATACCTGTCATGGTATAAACATAACAGCCACATCAGTGGGGAGTAACTCGAGCGTTCTCCTAGCCATATTATATCTATCATATGGAAGAATAATAATATTATTACATCAAAATATTTAAAAAGAGAGAACATTATAACGATATAATAAAAATAAGTTTTCGGAGAAATATAAAACATTTGTCAACCAACAAATCAAAACCAATCGATAATAATAATATTCAAAACTGGCGTTATGGAAATTCGGTCAGTGTGCACTAGGCTGGACTTTCACTAGGGATAATACTGGAAACTAGCTTCGAGAACTGTAGACTTAACTCATAACAGAATCTAGTCTCTAACTAGGCAACTCAACTATAACAGGACTGCGTGTAGCGAGATCTTGGTTTAAGTAGTATACACACCTCCTGGATACAAACTATGTCCAGTTCAACCCCACGCGAGTTACATGATGCGATATCTAAGTTTAAAGGCACAATGCACACTCTCCTTAACACAAACCATGCTCATTTCAACAACCAATGTGCCCCATAAAGAAACACCAACCTTACAGTTGATGGCGAAAACGTAGATCCCAGACTATATTACTCTAACCCCACAATTGTCTTTATTCCATAACTCCAAAACAAGCCATTATCAATATTCAAAAGATATAATCCTTATGAGGATAAAAGGAGTAAACATTTTATATTAAAAGGGAAACTTTCTATAAATAGAAACTTGCTAATTTTAGAAACTTCCCTAAAATAGAAATATTGTTAAAGAAAATTCGTAAGTTATTAAAATAAGTGAAATGTATAAAAGTAGCATCTCTAACGAAATTAACATTTTATTATTATCGTTGTTATCGTAACTTTAATATATTTCTTAATTCGTTACTCAAAATATAAATAATATTTAATAAGTCAAAATACAGTATTTTATAAATAATTAGGAAATCGAGTTAAAACTACAAATTTTCAGAAAAGAGATGTTATAAGAAAATGATATCAAAATTAATTGAGTCAACGAATTTTATAAATTAAATGAGATTATCTAAAGCTTTCAAATTAGTTTTAGCAAATAGATTTTATCAATAAATAATATTTATTTTATTAAAAATAATCAGTCGTAGACAAATGAGAAATTATTAGGGAAAATAGTCTCGACTAAAAATGTATTTAAAGCAAAATCAACTACTTTCTCATTTATTAATATAAGTCGTAAAACGAAATTAATTTATTGAACAAGTATACAAATCTCGATTATAACAAAAAATACGATTTTGAGTTAAAATTATAAATTAACAACATTTGACGAAAATATGAAATCGATATTATTTAGTTACTAGTGTCACGATAACCAACAAAATATTATAACGATCGTAAATAATTAAATCACTAACGATTTATAAAATGATATCGAAAGTTGTAAAATATTAATAAAGTAGACGATTAAAAAGAATAATTTTCGCAAATAATAAATAGCTAAAATTAGAAAACCGAAGTTAAAATATTTACTACATACTACTACTCAAACATACGATATATAATCGAGTAACGTCCTAAAGTTACCTTGAGTCGATAAACCGACAATATACTAGCCCTCTTAAAAAGTCCTAGTTTCTCTCCTTGAGACTAAAAGTCGTTCTCAACGCTAGTTCTTCAAAGTAGCTTCGAGGCTTGCGCTGAACAAGAGTAGTACATCAGACAGAAAACGAGGAGACGAACAAAACCGAAGTACTATAACAATGGTAATCAAATCACAACAAATGCACAAGTACAAAGCCATACTGGAACAGTAGCGACAGCAAGAACAAAGAATAGAAAACGGAAGATGAATAAGGAAAGAAGAAAGAGGAACAAAACAGACACAACGAAACCGGGGGAAGATGACTGAAACTAAGAGGCGGAAATGAACAACAGTGAGAATTATTAACAGTATGAAGAAGAAGAAGAAGAAGAAGAAGAAGAAGAATAGACAACAAGGGGCAACAGTAGTGGGTAGCAAAACTGTAAAAGAAAGAAGGAGAAACGAACAGCAGCATACCAAACGATCGAAATCGAGGGACGCAAAGACAACAACAATGACACAGCGAAGAAGAAAAGACGAACAAGAACGAGGACAGCAATGTGACAACAACAAACAGCAGCAGGACGAAAGATAAAATAACAGGAGAAAAAGGAGAATGGGGACCAAAATCGACATACATAACAACGAAACGACAACAAAAACGACAACAGCAGAAGCATTAGAACAGAACGAAGAAGAAGAAGAAGAAGAAGAAGAAGAATAAGAGGAAGAGGAAAAGGAAGAGGAGGAGGAGGAGGAAGAGGAAAAGGAAGAAGAAGAAGAGGAAGAAGAAGAAGAAGAAGAAGGAGGAGGAGGAGGAGGAGGAGGAGGAGGAGGAGGAGGAGGAGGAGGAAAAAACGAAATAGCAGCAGTAATGAAACGCAATAGCGGCAGCAATAGACGGCAACAACAGTAGAAATTACAACGTACAGCAGGTTCACGCAATACCCGAACAAAAGAAGACAAAAAGCGATAAATGAGAAGAGGAAGAAGATCGAAGAGTGAAGGAGAGCACGAAGGAGATAGGAATCACCATAAAAACTCAGGCGACAGAGAACGACAACAGTAGCAGCAACGGCTAGAAACAGCGGCGACACGGCAAAGAAACAGAACAGGAGAGGAGAAAGGGGAAACCGAAAGTAGCATCCGTAGTAAAAAGGAGCAGCAAGGGAACGATGATTGCTGGAGGAGTGTGTGAAGAGGAGGCTTGAAGTTTGAGATTGATGCAGATTGCAAGGAGAAATGAAGAAGAAGAAAACTGAAGCAAGGAGGGGACGAAGAATTGACAGGGGTGGAAACAAAAGAAGGGGGAATGAATCTCAATAAGGGGGGTTACGTTGAAAGTAATGGGAAACAAGCGGTGGAACACAAAAAGAAAAAGCAATTGCAAGGGGAGGTGTACGCAAAACAAAATGAGAAAACAAGGGGAATGAATCACTTTAGTTAGAAATACGAATTAAACGAATTTCGTAACGATAAGTTGACTGACAGACGAATCGAATTAAAATGATTTAATAAAATTAATAAATAATCGGGCCGTCAAATAACATGAGTAATTAAAGTATTTGAGACAAAAACGAAGCTTATAGAAATAAATAATTAGACGATGAAATAGTATTTCCCGATAATAATAAATCTTTAATAAAGTGAATTAAATTGATTTCTCGAAGAAAGAAAATAGATGTTTTGATGGAACTTAAAATAAATGAGCTTCGAGCCGAAAAAATACAAAATTTGAGCTTAAATATAAATAAATAAATAAAAAAGAATTTAGAATTTAAATCGCCGAAATAGACTTTCGATAGGAATTAAATTAAATGGGTAAAATAGATCAAAACAGTAATAAAAATATGTTTTAAATATAAGAAGAGTTTCCGATACAAATAGAATTTTAGGAGTTTGAAACGATTATACGATAAATTCGTTTTATAATAATTTTAAGAATTACGAGTTAAATCGTAAACAAAATAAAAATACGAACATAACTTTAAATTAATTTAATTTATAAAATCAGGGGTGTTACAATCAGTATGTCAATATGTGGTAACGGGAAATCGTCTTTCGGGCTCGCCTTGTTAAGATCCCGAAAATTCACGAATACGCGCACCTTACGTCCATTTTAGGAATCGGCACGATGTTCGCAACCCAGTCCGGATATTCGGACACTTGGATGAAGTCGGCTTTGAACTGTTTGTCGACTTCTTCTTTGACTTTGAGAGACCATTCGGGTCTCATTCTGTGGATTTTTAAATTAACCGACCTACACCCATCTTTGATTGGTATGTGGTGCTCGGCTATTTCTCGGTCTAACCCCGGCATGTCCTTGTATGACCATGTGAAGACGTCTTTTAATTCTTGGAGGAAGATTTTGAACTATTGTCTCTCCTCGGGATCTAGTGATAACTCTATCTTAAGCATCTGGGACTCTAAGGTAGTTCCCACATTGATGGATTCAGTCTCTTCGATTACCGGATTCCGGGACTCCATTTGCTTTAATTGCTCGATCAGATGAGGAGGTAGGGGTACCTGTTCATCGGGTTTCTAAAAGTCATTGCATAAAATATTTTCAAAACCATAATTGCATTTAAAAAGAGACAAGTCGTAAGCAGAAGGGTTATTATTATTGATAGAAAATTTGGAAGATAGCTCAAATTAAACAGAGCAGTCATCTGATCACTGGTCAGTGGTGGGATAGAAAGGGCACTTGAGACAGACCCAAGGCATCAGCAGGAGTGACTAGAGGGAGAGATGAATATTAAAATTATTAAAAGCAATTCGAGTAAACTTCGCGTTGGAAAATAATTATTTACGAAACTTAGTAATAAAATCATTAAAGGCTAAATTTTTGTAAATAAAAATATTTTTTGTTGAAAATATTATATAAATGTGTTTAGACATTTTTAGGAAAAGAAATAACTTAAATCCGAGCATAAAACGTTTACTCGTAGAGCGGAAAAATAAATAGTTTACGATGAAAATCAAATAAATAGGTTTAAAAGAATAAAAATCTTGTAAAATAAAATAAAATATTATTTGACTCGAAAATAAAAATAAAGCTTGGAAAAGTGACGAAACAGAAGGCCGAAACGTGATAGAGTTATGACGAAGTCATAACGAAAAATATAAAAGTGTTCAGAAAATAGCGGGTGTTACATGGACGACCCCAAATACGGGCGTGACAAAGTAGTCAGTCAGCCGTGGGCTATAAGGGCTGAATTAGATACCCTTAATGAGATTGCAAGTTTTCTCGGTACCTACTCGGACAACATTGCCCGGTGTCATGGCGTATCCTAGGCCGAAGTGAGAGTCTTCGTCCTTTACGACCTCGATAATCTTCCGAGCTGGAAGATATGGCCTGGAGGTGGACCCCGGGAAGTACCCCAAATTTGTAGCATTGTGTCGATGCTGATAGTGAAATGGGGCCTGAAGAGGAAGCTTTCCTCGATCATACCCACAAAGTCGAACCCCCAAAGGTCCATACCCAGGCGGCTCGTGGCGTTGCAGCTGGCCACAGTCATAGGTGTCGCCTCTAAGGTGATAATGTCATCACGCAAAGGCAACTTGATTTTTCGGTACAGGGTAGAGGACACCGCTTTGACAACATGGATCACGGGCGTCCCAAAAGTAAATTGAAAGAGGAGGTGACGTCGATCACCTGGAATTCCAATTCTTTCTCTACTGGGCCCGTCATGACAGTCAATTTGATGGCCCCGGCTACCGATCTTGGGCTCTCATCGAAAGCTTGGATGGTATAAGCAGTCGAGACGTATTCAGCCTCGCTAATACCGAGGGCCTTAGCAGTCCTTAGGGGAAGGATGTTGACAGCAGACCCGTCGTCAATTAGGGTCATGGGAAGATATTTCCCGTGGCATACCACCGTAATGTATAATGCTGAATTATGGGAAGCCCCAAATGGTGGTAGATCGGACTCGGAGAAGGTAATTAGCGGGCCTTCTTCCTTGGCTTTGCCCTTTAGGTGCGGCATGACAGTGGCTACCATATCAGCAGGGGTAATCGTCGAGTCGATCTTGATCTGATCGAGAGCCTTAGTAAATATCTCTCAATGTTCTTGTGAACTGACTAGGAGTTGCAACATAGTATAGTGAGGTCAACTCGAGTCTTCTTCAGTTGTTTCACGAGAGCCATGTCAGTAGTTGGCTCCTCGGTAGCGACTTTCTCGTCCTGACTGGATCAGTGATGGTCGCCGGAATAGGGGCGTCCCTTGAGCTAGTAGCTTGATAGGGACGACCAGAGCGGGTGAGGTGGTTACTGGCTAGGACTTTGGACTTAGCCTATCGAACTTCCTCACTGGTAATGGGAACAACTTTCTCCTTGACGAAGTATAAATCATCTTGATCATCGAACCAGATCTCGTTCACTTGCGGGGTGAAGGGACAGATAAGGTGGGAACAATCGATCACTTCCCCGGTAAAGATGGCGTGGGAACTAAAAGAATTGTCCTTGTTACTTGGTTTGTCCCCAGGCAATGGGATCTTTCCACTTTCGATCAGATCTTGGATAAGATGTTTCAGCTTCCAGCATTTCTTAGTATCATGCCCGTTGCCCCTATGATACAGACAGTAGGCATGTGCATTATAGTTTTTTGAGCGTCTGTTGGCCAGAACTTTAGGAGTTGGGCCTATCGGTTGGATTGGGCTTTTGGAAGAGAGCCTTTGTAAGGCGTAGGTATAGGTAGTACCTATGTCGGTGAATACCCGCGGTGGGGTGTTTTTCTTGGATGAGGCATCTAGTAGATTAACCTCATCAAAAATGCTGCGGGTTGCAGCTGGGGCCTTGGCAAAAGAGGAGGCCCGCCCCGTGGTAACCCTTGCTATAGGCTTTGGTTAGGCCTTATAACCTTAGGTCGTCTTCAATTCTCATACCCATTTCAGTGAGGGTAGTGAAATTGGGTATGACAGCATACCGGAGATGGACCCAGTAGGAGGGGAGGAGGTTCTTCACGAAGGCCTCCACCAAAGTTTTCTCGCTGGGCTTATCAACCAACTTAACACTCTCGGCCCTCCAGCACTGAAGGTAATTGGCGAACCCTTCTTTGGGATCTTGGGCCATAACCTCCAAGGAGCGCATAGTGGTCTAGATCTCGGTATTGTAACCATAATTCCGAGCAAATTCCACGGCCAGATCATCCCAATTTGGGTATTTCTTCGGGTCTAGCCTATAGTACCAGGCCATAGAATGTTTCTCGAGGGACACTGCAAACAGATTCTTGAACATACTAGAATCAACCCCTTTGATAGACATAAATTCTTTGAAGACCCGTACATGTAGTAACGGGTCTTCAGTCCCCTCAAACATTGGCAAACCCATGAGATTCAGGTTTGCAGCCAGCTTGTCGTTCATCGGAGAATAGTCACGGGAGTTTTTCCTGTGGATGTTGTTACTCCCGGACAGGTGGACCTGTTCCTCTAACCGGCGGATCGCGCTGATCAGTTCAGCCATAGGTCCGGTGTTCTCGAGCCCGAAGTTAGGATTCCCATGCTCTACTACAATGGCCAGACGAGCATTCGTAGCCGCTTGATTAGCCCTTATGGCTACCAGTTGAGTCTCAACATCAGTCTATTTGTTGACCATGGCTTCCATCATGGCCTTCAGCTCTCCCATGGCTTGTTCTATTCTAAGCCTAGTTGAACGTGGCCTGTCTGGAAGAATGTAAACCCCTTGATTTTATAAATTAAATTAAATTAAAGTTATGTTCGTATTTTTATTTTATTTGTGATTTAACTCGTAATTCTTAAAATTATTATAAAACGAATTTATCGTTTAATCATTTCAAACTCCTAAAATTCTATTTGTCTCGGAAACTCTTCTTACATTTAAAACATATTTTTATTTCTGTTTCGATTTATTTTATACATTTAATTTAATTCTTATCGAAAGTCTATGTCGACGATTTAAATTCTAAATTCTTTTTATTTATTTATATTTAAGCTCGAATTTCAATTTTCGGCTCGAAGCTCATTTATTTTAAGTTTCGTCAAAACATCTATTAACTTTTCTCGAGAAATCAATTTAATTCACTTTATCGAAGATTTATTATTTATCGGGAAATACTATTTCATCGTCTAATTATTTATTTCTATAAGCTTCGTTTTCGTCTCGAATGATTATTTATATCTTGAGAAACGTTTATTTTACTAAATTTTATTAGTTGGCCAAATTATTTTTATTAACTCATTTTAATTCGATTTGTGGGTCAATCAACTTATCGTTATGGAATTCGATTAATGCATATTTCTTACTCACTTTAATTAAGCTGCTGATTCATCTCCCTTTCTTTTGTTGTTCACCGCTTCTTCATGCTTTCCCCCTAATCATCTTGTTTTCCCTTTGTTCTAACGTAAACACGTCCCCCTTTTCCCCTTACCTTGATTCAACGCACCCCCTCTATCTCCCTTCATTCTTTTGATAAACCCATTTTATTTTTTTGTTTGAGCCACCTCTTCGTTCACTCGATCAGTCGCTCTCCTATTTTCCTCTTTCATTCCTTTGTTCTTTCCTTATCAACGTAACCTCCATCACCAATCATTTGACCTTCTTCTTTCCCCTGTTCTGCTACGCACCATCTTCATCCTTTTCATCGACTTTGTCTTCTTTCACCTGCTACTTTTCTCTCGTCCTTGCTACCCCTGTTATTCTTTCACCGTGTTTTGCATAAAGGTGATGCTTTAATCCTTTTTCTTCTCCTTCTTCGTTCTGTTTGCTGTTGCTGTTTTTGTAGTTCGTCGCTACGGTTGTTGTTCTTGTTGTCATTCAATGTCGATGTTGTGCGCTGTTCTACTTCTACTGCTCTTGCTGATGTTCTCTCTTTCTGTTTCTGTTTGCTGTTGTTGACGTTAGATGAGATGTTACTGTTCTACGCCCCTATTATTGCCATTGGTTTGAGGTCGTGTTGTTGTTGTTCATGTCTCATATTGTCTTGCGTGCTGCTGTTGTGCGTCAGTTCGTGTTCGTCTTCCTCGATTATCGCTCATCTGTTTCCGACTGCTGTTGTGCATCTATTGTGCTCGTATGCGTGGCTTTTCTGAATTTGATTTGTACATAATTACTGTGATTAGCTTCGGTTTTGTTTCGTCTTCTATTCTATGCACTCTTTCGTCGCATTTCTACAATCATTATTGGTATCGCTACCCGCTGCTGTTGCTGATGATGTGCGTGTTGTTGTTGCTACTATTGATTCTGTTGTTGTATGTTGCTTTACGTGTTGCTGCTACTTCTCCTAGTCCTATGACTGCTTTTATCGTGTCCCTATTCTTCATTCATCATTCAATTTCCTTTCTCCGAATCGTGTTCCTCGTTTCGTTCGTATTTCTTTGGTTCGTTTCCATCCTCTATTCGGTGGTGCGAGACACTTGCTACTGTATCCGTCTCCTTTTGTTTGTTGGTTCAGGTGTTCATCTCTTCGCGTCATCATGTTTACCGACCCGATTACGTTGCCCTTTACGTTTCTAATTCCTGCATATCATTTCCCTTTCCGTCTTGTATCGAATACCCTCGTCTCATTCATTTATTTTGTCTTCCCGACTGTCGTCGTGAATCATGCTTAGAAGACTATCAATTCTATAACCTGGAGTTTAAAGACGATACTATCAAAGCAGTTGGAGTTTGGAGTCACCAAGAAGGGCAAGTAATAGCATTCAGATATCGACTCACAGTAACTTTAGAACGTTACTCAGTATTATATTATATGTTTGAGTAGTAGTATGTAGTAAATATTTTATCTTCGATTTTCTAATTTTAGATATTTATTATTTGCTACTAATATTATTATTTTTTAAATTGTGTACCTTATAAATATTTTACAAGTTTTCGATATCCTTTTATAAATCGTTAGTAATTTAATTATTTATGATCGTTATAATATTTTATTGGTTATCGTAACACTAGTAACTAAATAATATCGATTTCATATTTTCTTCATATTTCGTTAATTTATACTCCCTCCCATTCTTTGGAAACCTACCATATGATTAAAATATATCTCACATATATTCAACCTATGGTAGGTTTCCAAAGAATGGGAGGGAGTAATTTTTAACTCAAATAGTACTTTAAATATAATAATCGAGATTTATATACTCATTTAATAAATTAATTTTCATTTTACGATTTATAATAATGAACTAGAAGATAGTCGTTTTGTTTGAAATACATTTTTAGTCGAGACTATTCTCACTAATAATTTCTTATTTGTTTCCAATTGACTATTTTTAGTAAAATCTGTATTATTTATTAATAAAAGCTATTTGTTAAAAATAATTTGAAACCTTTGTAAAATTCATTTCATTTATAAAACTCGTTGACTCAATTAATTTTGATATCGTTTTTCTTAAAACATTTCTTTTCTAAACTTTATAGTTTTAACTTGATTTCCTAAATATTTATAAAATATTATATATTGTCTTATTTTTTTTTTCTATATTCTGAGTAACGAATTTAGAATTATAATAAAGTTACGATAACGACGATAATAATAAAATGTTAATTTCGTTAGAAATGCTATTTTTATACATTTCACTTATTTTAATTACTTACGTATTTTCTATAAGACTTTCTATTTTAAGTAAGTTTCTAAAATTAGTAAGCTTATATTTATAGAAAGTTCCCCTTTTATATAAAATGTTTATTCCTTTTATTTTCATATTATTTACGATGATGATTATATCTTTTGTTTATATCTATAATGTCTTGTGTTGTAGTAATGGAATAAAGACAAGTGTGGGTTAGGGTAAAATAGTCTAGGATGTACGTTTTTGCCATCAGATATAAAGTCGGTGTGTCTATTTGGGGCACATTTGGTCGTTGAACTGGGCGTAGTTTCGCCCAGAAGAGTGTATGTTTTGACCTTAAGCTAGATATCGCATAGTGTTAATCGCCGTCAGCTGAACTAGACATAATTGTTGTCTAGGAGGGGTATGCACTACGTAAACCAGGACCTCGCTGCACGCAGTCCTGTTATAGTTGAGTTGTCTAGTTAAAGACTAGATTCTGTTATGTGTTAAGTCTAAAGTTCTCGAAGCTAGTTTCCAGTATTATCCCTAGTGAAAGTTTATCCTTGTGCACACCGATTGAATTTCCATAACACCATTTTTGAATATTTTTATTATCGATTGATTTTGCTTTACAGGTTGGCAAGTGCTTTAAGTTTCGCTGAAAACTTATTTTTATTATATCGCTTTAATGTTTTCTCTTTTTAAATATTTTGATATAATAACACTATTATTTTCTATATTATATAATATGGCTAGGAGAACGTCCGAGTTACTCTCCACTAACGTGGTTGTTATGTTTATAACATGACAGGTATTTGCTGCTGGGTTTTGGGTGTGAGCTAGCGAGTAGTGTGGATCCTACTCTTTCTTCATTCACGATTTATGGATTTATATAACCCTATTTGGAGAATTTCCTTTTAGCCCTTTTGTAAAAAGAGGCCTTTGTATTGACCTACCATTTCTTTTAATAAGATATAGTTTGTCACTGTGTTTTTAATCCCGACTATACAGTGTTTCCGCCACTGTATCGCGTTAGAATTTCTAGGGGATTACAAAGAATTCCACGTAATCAGAAACCCTGGTCCCAGACCTTGGAATCAAAACATCCCGAGCAAAGAAAAAAAACAGAACGAAGGAAAATGACTCGAGAGAGAGACGACTAGATGGGTGACAAATGGGTTGTATGGCTATATTAGGATTTCGCTACGCGGACCGAGTCCTGTTCGAAGGGAGGACCACGTGAGATTTCCCCAGATTTTGGACTCGAGTGTCTATACGGACCTTCCTTTGCAGGGGTATGCCCTATGCGGGTTTCTCATGCCTTTAAGACAAGGTGTATTTCGGATGGAGAGGAAACCCGTGTTGTAGGATCAACGGTGTTTAAATGCTATAGACCTTCAACGAATTATGAAAAGACCCGACATACGGATTACGGTAGGTCCTATAATAAGGAAGGTTTTGAAAAGGGTTTAATTTTGAAGAGATCGAAGAACGGCATGATTTTTGAATTTGGCATCCTGCCGACAGGACCCGGTTTTTTTTTAAAAAAGTCGAGAGTTTTGAGCTTCGAAATGGGCAGCATGCCGGCTAAAAATAGGCTATTTTGAGTCAAATCTTAAGTCTAAATTTTGGCAGCATTCCGAGTTTTTTGACTTTGCAATGATGGTTTTTCAGAATGACACGGAAACCAAGTAGCAAGTAGTCACACAAGCATTATGACGATAGCATGTATGCTTTATACTAAGTCTCGGTCGGTCAAAATAGGGTCTATACCAACACCGATGGCTCTCTCGTAAATTAGGACGGACTTCCTAAGCCGAATTGGACTTAGAACATGCCGCAAAACCCATACGTGTTCGGCCATAGATATCTTTAGCGCACACATGTAGGAATGCACCGCGGTTTAGTGGGACGTCGGTCACAAGTAACCAGCCCGGGCAAAATTGGGTTATGTACGAACCATCGAACTAAAACGCGCACTTTAGTAACCGATCGATTTCTCTTCGAATCTCACCCTGAGAATTCCGATGACAAGTGGTACATCAGGTATCCCCAGCGGAGTCGCCAAATTGTGGACATGACATATGTCCACCTCAACGCGGCCATGCACGGGTTTGGGTAAGCGAATATATCTCTTGGTGAGATTGTTCTCGGGTTGAAATTTAAATCGAAGTTGGAGTCGCCACCGAACTTTGTGGGAGTTCGGACCCGTTCGAACCCACTCTATACTTAGGCGTATCGCGCACAAAGCACTGCCCGCTTTAGTACTAGAGCTTATGGGGGTTCATCCCTTTGCAAAACGATATCGATGTCGAGTTACCGAATATCGTATATCGAATGACTCTTTTTCGCCAATGGTTTCGGGAATTCGAAAACCAAAGGTTCTGAGTAAGGGGTGAGGGTACGTGTTGGAAAGCCCATGAAGGACATCCAACCCCGCCCGCACTTAGCGGCCTCTACTAAGATATCGATCGGTGTTCATGTACGTGCGTTAGTAAGACGATGAAATGATATGCAAACATTGTTTTAAGCTACGCGTGTGAACTACATGTTTTGCTACGTCGCTTAATTGTTTTAGCAAGTGGGTTCATAATAAATAACTTGAAAGTAAATTACAAATTACACGGGCGGAATACAACTCGGAATTCACATTACGGCAAGCAAAGATATAATATTATCGGGTTTGAAACGGTAATGTAAACAATAAACGAACTCGTAAATAGAAAACATAAATGGAAATTGTAAACCAAATAATTAGACAGACTCTAATCAACTACATATTGCGTTACTTTTTGACCAGAGGACAGAGGCTCGGACGCACGAAAGGGGTGCGGCCTGGGACTCAGGCGCCTGAGGGAAGGCGGTCTGATATTCAGGTGCCTGACCCAAGGCGGGCTAGGTTCGGGACCAAAGCGTGATGCTAGCTTGATCCCGAAGCCTCGATATCTCGTCCCGACTCATCCTAGCGAAAACTGACCATCTCGATCCGTCGTATACCGAGTCCGACTAGGGAGTCGTCCTGTATAAAACTTTACATAATAAGACGTTCTTTTTTTGGTGAAAATGTTAGTATTATATCAATCACAAACTGATAATTACATCAAAGTACCCTTCATCCCGACCTAAGAGGTCACGATGAGTTTACTAATTTCCTCAATTTCAGTACATGTGAGATTGTTCTTGAGCATGACATTCTCTAATCTAGTTTTAATACCACTTTTGATCTCATTTATCACTTGCCCCAGTTGCTGTATAACGCAATCAATTCTTGCCTTGTTCCTCTTCGTCCAAATTGTGTACACAAGTGTCACCATAACAGCTGCCTGAATGCATCCTGCAGGTCCGTCCAAAATCCTGAACTCAGGATGTACAGGCATGCTCCACTTCACCCAATCTTCCACTCCAACTGTAACTCTCTTGCTGAACTCACACTCAGACAACAAATGTTGTACAGTTTCAGATTCAATTTCACATAAGCAGCATTTGTCATCATCGCAACAGCCGATTTTGAGCAATTTATCCTTGGTATTTAGACCAACATTAATCATTATCTAGGTGATAGCAGAGTGTTTAGGAATGTTTCACACATTCCAAACGAATTCATTCCAATGAACCTTGGGTCTGCTGCCTCTGATCCAAGCATATCCTCGTGCAATTGTGCACTCTCCTTTGTCTTGGATCCATTCATCGTTCATATACCCCTCTTTAAGTTTTTCCTTCGCTTTACAGATAGTTTTCCATGTCCAAGCAACATCTTTAGGAGGATTATACTTATGTTAACTCTTGACCTTAAGGTAAACTTGATTGATCCACCTTACCCACAGTCTATCGCTTTTGATGTAGATCCAATACACCAATTTGCCAATTGCTGCCACATTCCAGCTCCCAGCCTGTTTAATGTTAAGACCACCTTCATCTTTAGGTCTAGTCACCTTGTCCTAAGCAACAAGGGAAACCCGTTTGTTGTCAAAACTCCCTTCCCACAAGTAGTTCCTAAAGATTGCTTCAATTCTCTTAACAACCCCTTTTGGTATTATAAAGATATTGGCCCAGTAATTATAGAGGGTATTAAGAAAAGAGTTGATAAGAACAATTCTCCCTGCATAGGAGAGTTTTTGAGCACCCAAACTCCTTAGTATAGCAATCATCTTTTCAGCAATTTTGGAGCACTCCATATTGTTTAGTTTCTTCGTTTGTATGGGGATACCAAGATAAGTGAACGGGAGTTTGCCCTCACTGAATCCTGTAACCTAAAGAATGTCATCAATGAGCATCCTTTTCATTCCATTGAAGTACATGGCTGATTTAGTCTTATTAATAGTAAGACCTGAAACTTTGGAGAATGACGAAAGAGCTTGAACAAGTAGCATTACAGATTGAGCCTCTCCCTTACAAAACATCATAAGATCGTCTGCGAAAAATAAGTGTGTTAGCTTCATTTGTTTACACATGGGATGATACCTGAACGTCCATTTTCTAGTAGCATATTGGATCAATCGACTAAGATACTCCTTGCAAATAGTGAAGATGAGCGAAGATATTGGATCCCCTTGTCTCAGACCTCTACTTCCTTTGAAGAATACAAATAATTGGCCATTAAGATTGAGGGAGAATCTAGGGGTCGAGATACAGTTCATAAGTAAAAGCCTGAAATGTTGAGGAATCTGCAGATGGACTAAAAGGTCCTCAACGAAGCTCCATTCCACAGAGTCGTATGCTTTTTGCAAATCGATCTTGAACAAGCATCTACGCGACGCATGGGCCCTATTGTACTGCAGCACGATGTCCTGACAGATCAATATATCCTCAATAATTGACCTGTTTTTAACAAAAGCACCTTGGGTCTCCTCAATAATATCCGGCAATACCTTTGCTAATCTGTTAGATAGAAGCTTGGATATAGCCTTGTATATTACATTGCAACAAGCAATGGGTCTAAATTGCTTCACATCCGTGGCCATTTCGTATTTTGGGATCAGCATCAGCGTCGTAGCATTAATCTGCTTTAAGAACTTTCCAGTTCTGAAGTAATCTTTTATCGCTGCACATTCATCATCTCCTATGATCCCCCATGCCTTTTTATAGAACCCACTCGTATACTCGTCGGGACCAGGCGCTTTATCATTGGGTATCGAAAAGACAGTCTCCTTTATCTCCAAGTCAGTCACAGGCTGAATCAGAGTGGCCTTATGATGTTCATTACATCCCTTTCCCATTTGCATAACATCAGCTCTAACAGGATCAGTGTTTGTACACCTACCAAGGAGCTGCTTATAGTAGACCAAGAAGGCCTTCTGAATATCCAAAGGGTCCTCCCTAATTTTTCCCTCCATGTCTTGAACACGTATAACCTTATTTCTAAGGGTACGTTGTTTGATGGCTCTGTGAAAGTGGGCAGAATTAACATCCCCTTCCCGAATCCAGGTTTCTTTAGCCTTTTGTCTCAAGAAATCATTAGACTTTGATAGCATATCCCACATCTCCTTTTTAGTGTCCCTTTCAGCTGTAATCAATGTATTGTTCATCAAATCTCCTTGTAACTGTAACTGTATCTCCTCCAGTTTTCTCATTGCCTGAACCATGTGTCCTTCAATATTAGCAAAACACCTCTTTTTCAATTGCTTGAGTTGGTATTTCAGTTCTTTCAATCTTCTAACAACCTTAAACATCTTAGACCCATCAACCTGTTTACACCAAAGGTCCTCAAAAAATTTCAGGAAAAACACGAAGCTAGCTCTCTTTCCACTATTTCCTACTTCAGTAGACACAATACAGGGCGACTGATCAAAGATCCCCTCAGGATAAAAATGAGCCTTCAGATAAGGAAAGCTTTGACTCCAAACCATGTTCACCATAAATCTATCCAACCAGCTATATATCCTCTGTTCAGGTTCCCTCTTGTTGTTCCAAGTGAAGAATGCTCCAGTAGCATTAAGGTCCATCAAGTCACAATCTTCAATACACTGGACAAAGTCATTAATATCGTCCTGTTTAGAATGACCTCAAAGCCTTTCTTCATGCTTAATAACCGTGTTAAAATCTCCTGCTACAGCCCAGGCTTCATTACAATTCATAGCAATGTTTCTTAGTTCCCCCCAGAGTTCTTTCCTATGATCACCCTCATTGAAGGCATAAACAAACGTAATATAGCTCTGAGAGAGGTCTGAGAGAGGTCTCCCTTATCAATCACTTTGGCATGGATAAATTGTGCATGAGTTTTAATTATCCAGACATCAAAATGAACATTTTTCCATACGAACCAAATTCTTCCCCCTTTGTGTTGATGACAGTTAGTGGCCACGCTCCATCCCGAACACACATTAGTTAGAACATTTTGAAGACAAATACTTTTTATTTTTGTTTCTAGTAAACCAAACAAACTCAACTCTTTATTGTGCAAGAACGAACTTATTAGTTTTTGTTTATTAACATCGTTCACCCCTCTAACATTCCAAAATCCTATATTATGCTTCATAAATTAGTTTGAGTTAGATGATCCCCTTCTATTCCCGCACCAGTTATTGATAGGTTGTCCAACAACCTCAGCATAAGTTACGTCATCTCCAAACAACATCTGACTACTCCCTCCAGGCCTTTCTTTGTTTTATGCAACTGCTGCAGCAGGTATACTCTCCGGTCGCTGCAAAATAATTTTAGGCTTTGTAACCTGTCTCCATATCTGCTTACCCTGAATAAGATGTTCGCTTAAAGTCGTAAAAGAGTAAAAATAATAAACATGAAATGTGGATTTGAAAAGGAGACGCGTGGTAGATTAACGCTCGTCGACTAATGTCGCAAGTATTATTCCCTAAGCAAAATGCGTATCGTTGTGGACTATATCGGAAGTCTACAATATCTTATTTCAGCCATAATGGGGTACTTGTCCTTAACCGACTCAATTTATGATAGATCGACTATATCGACTTAATACGAATATCGGAGCCCTTCGTATCGCGATGTCGTTATCAGGTCGCGTAGACCGTATGACTCTCGGATTGACGTCATAGGGTTTTGTACCACTTCAATTATCAATAGCTCTTTTATGCGCGACATTCGATTGTGGAATCGACATCGGGTGCTTAGAGCAATATTTGAAAATGACATCAAATACGTTCGATAACGAATTACTGCGGTCGCGTTATAACCTGAAGGGTCAGGCGCACGCCATATGGCGCCCTGACCCTCAGGCGCCTGGAGCGGCGTGCCACCTCTGATACGGCCTGTTCGGGGGTTATACGGACTTTAGGCAGCGTTAATTATCGAATGTATTTGATCAGAAAGTTCGATTTGTCTTTTATGGCCTACGACGCTCGATTTAGCGTCATCGGACGTTTGGTCGAATCGATTTTGAAAATAGTTTTGTAATAGGTATACACGGTATTAGTATAACGGAAAGTAAAAGTTAGTATGCGGAAATGTAAAGTTAGTAATGTTAGTAGAGCGGGAAATAAAATGTTAGATGCGGAAATGTAAAGTGTTAGTAAAGTTAGTAGTGTTAATAAAGCGACAAATAAATGAGTTTAAAGGATTAGAAACCGGGATTTGAACACCCTCAACCTATATGTCAATGTTTCGAAATACAGGCTCGCGAAGTATCGTCGTAGACACGGGGAGCGGTTCGGTATATGTACGTTTTTTAAGGTGTGTGTGTATATGGGTTGATGGTGCTCTCGATTTTCTGAAAGTAAGGTTTCGAGAAGTGAAAATGTTATTCTTGAAACGTTGGACGTGAGGGTGTATTTATAAGGTTTTGTGAAATGCTCCGACCCAGGATTCGGGCGCCCGGAGGGGTGCGATTCAATACTGGGATGCCCCAGCTGAGGCGACTCAGTTTTGGGGCGCCTGGTTGCCAGCGATTGAAATCGTGCGTATCTGGACACGGAAGAAAATATGTAAGATCCAGGAGGAGAATAAAACTCATCCTCAAATCTAGAGTACAGGCTTGGCGCTGTAGTATTCTATCAACAAGACATATGAGTGCCTAAGGACTTCAGTTCCAAAGGTACAATGGACCTATCTTGTGAACTGGATGTATCAACATGAGGCTATGAACACAAAAGCAAAACTGCTTAGATTTGGAATTGTGCAAGATAAGGCCTGCTGTTTATGTGGGGCAAATAGTGAGACATTAGAGCATCTCTTCTTCAGCTGTGCTTAAAGCTCACATCTGCTGGGGTTAATTAATGCTTGGACCAAGCTGACTATTGCCACAAGTGGAGCTAATGTTTGGCGTTTGGCAAGAAGAGGGACTAAGCTAATGAGGGAATTGATTAATGGTGTAACCAATAATGCTGTTGTTTATAACATATGGAACATGAGGAATAAGGCAAGAGTTGAGGAAACCATCATGAGACCTAATGCTGTTTTGAGACAGAATAAGGAGGAATTCCGATTGAAAATTACCACATCTTGTAAAAACTTAGACTCTAGTAGAGATAAGGATTGGATCAATAACTTAATGATGTAATGAAGGTTTTCCTTCAACACTTTTGTTTCTACTTAATATAATTTTTACATTTCACCAAAAAAAAAAAGAAATCGTGCGTATCGGAAATTACTCAAAATACGGATTGATATCCAGTCTATTCGAGGTAAAGACGGATGCATTTTTGACTTAGTTATTGAGTAAATTTCGACGCATTTTGGAATTTAATTTGTTCGGGTTTCGACTTTGACCGGTTTTGGCTCAGTCGACAAAAGACGGTTTTGCACCCCGGTGGCGGTTTTGGCTCAAAGTAGCTTTATTTTGTTGGAAACAACCCACTGAGTCTGGATTTGAGATATGTTTTGAGAGATTTGTACTCCGTTAAGTGCCTATCTCGAATACTATTGATTCTGAGTCCGTATTCGAGCGCATTGATGCATGTTAACGTCCAATCATCATCGGGTATTTTGTTGGAGACTGCTATAGACACGAGTAGGCAAAATACAGGTGTCTACAGAGTCCTCACTCGGACTGAAGCTTGGACAAGGCGAAAGTCAGAGTAGCCATAAGGTCAATCGAGGATTACAACCTAGCCCGCCTGGGCGCGTAGGGTCAGGCGCCTGAACATCAGGCCGCCTCCCCTCAGGCGCCTGAACTCCAGGCCGCCTCACCTCAGGCGCCTGAGTTCTAGGTCGCATCTTTCTGTGCGTTCAAGCCTCGGTCCTATGATCAATACGTAACGCAATACGTAGTTGATTAGAGTCTGTCCAGTTACTCGGTTTACGGTTTCAATTTACGATTCTTTCTACAAGTTTGTTTATAATTTACGTTACCATTTCTAACTCGATAATATCATATCTTTGCTTGTCGTATTGTCAATTCCAGGTTGTATTTTGCACGTGTAATTTGTAATTTACTTTCAAGTTGTCTATTTACGTTGTTTGGCATTTATCGCTTTTAAATGAGCCCCGCATGCTAAAACAACTTCGACATATTTAAGATGCATTAAACAACGTAGCAAAACACGTATTTCACATGCCTCGCTTAAAAACAATGTTTGCATATCATTTCATCGTCTTAATAACGCGTGTACACGAACACCAATGGATATCTTAGTAGAGACTGCTAAGTGCAGGCGGGGTTGGGTGTCTTTTGTGGGCTTCTCAACACGTACCCTCACCCCTTACTCAGAACCTTCGGTTTCCGAATGCCCAAAACCGTTGGCGAACGAGAGTCATTCGATATACGATATTCGGTAACTCGACATCGATATCGTATGCAAAGGGACGAACCCCTATAAGCTCTAGTACTAAAGCGGGTCGTGCTTTGTGCGCGATACGCCTAAGTATAGAGTCGGTTCGAACGGGTCCTACCTCCCACAAAGTACAGTGGCGACTCCAACTTCGATTTAAATTTCAACCCGAGAACAATCTCACCACGAGATTCGTTCGCCTACCAAAACCCGCACGTGGCCACGTCGGGGTGGACCTATGTCATGTCCACATTTTGGCGACTTCGCGGGGGAATATGTAACCAAAATGATATTAATATGTAACCAAAATGATGAGGGGGAACCCTCGATTACATCAGTAGTTTATCAATCAGATTTCTCTCCCTCACAGAGGAAGTACATGAACTGGTAAAGGAAATATGAAAAATTTTCTGTATAGTATGCAGAATGCACTCCGGCTTCATGAGAATGTTTTCCATCCTTGCTTTGTTTGTCTGGGTTCAAATATTATATACCATGGCATTCAGAATTCCATTGATGATTGCTCGTCTTACCATAGTTCCTCTTCTCGTAGTTCTCCATGAAAGAATATTGTCGATGGGGAAATGTATAACTGACCATAAGCTAACCAACTGCACAACCCTCGTACTATAACAACAAGAGAAGAACAGGTGGTCCCTAGTCTCAGGCGGATTACCACAGATACAGCAGATCGTGTGTTCAGGGCATCACGTTGATTTAGCCAACTAATGAACTGATGTTTAGGTATCGTCCAAGCATTCCAAATATATGAATGCCAATTCACCTTAGAAGCTGAGGTTCTCAGATGTTCATAGCCCTTCCTGACAGTACATGCCAGTTGGGGTTCTGTGGACGTCCGTCCGCACCGCCTGGCGCCCCGCGCGTACCCGCGCGGGACCGACCCGGTTTTTAACGTGTGGCGGCGGCCACCCACGCGGCCCCCTCCCTGCCGGGGGCCGGTCCGATCTCGCATACGGGGCGAAGTTTCAAACCTCAATTTGGATGACGATCCGAACTTGTACTAGACGGCTGCGGGCACCCGTGTTTCCGTTTGGGAATTGATCGTGACGTGGTTGTAAATGTTTAAAGACCGATTCATTTGGTAAGACGACCTTTTTATTGAACTGAATTCGTTGCCGATTTGTGGAGTCACCACCGAGTCAATTATGGGGACTCGGAAACCGTTCAAGTCAACTTTGGTCCCTTACCGGCTCAAAGTTGAGTGGCACGGGACCTAAAGATAAAGACTTGTACCATTAAGCACTCCATGCCTGGAATGACTCTCATTGCCAATGGTTTCGGACATCCGGAAACCGTCGATTCTGAGTGAGGGGTGCGGGTACGTATTGGGAAGCCAATATCCGATAGATGTCAACACCCAATCTCGCCCGCACTATGGCGGCCTCTACTAATCAATCGGTGGGCTGATATCCTAGTTCTTTTGTTGTGGTGGAAATACTGTAACATCCGTTGTTTTAACCTTATATTTAGCTACGTCGGTTATTTAAGGACAAGTAAGTTTCATCGTCGAAGTAGTAGTGTTTACATTCTTTGCATGCGATTTCACGTGACAAGCAGGCCATGAAAAGATGCACGTAGGAGAGTAGAGAGTAATAATATTATAGGTATTAGCAAATCAGTTTTAACGTTATAATACGGCTATTAGTCGTTCTCGTGGTATACCTTATCAAGTGTTGTCGTAGTGCATAATAATAGAAAGTACAAATATGGAAAGTTTTGTTTAGATGGCAACCTAGTGACGACTCGATCAATAGGCGGATCCTCCTAGCTTCGACCAGTGACTCCGGCAAAACTCTGTTACCGTTTGACCTTCCCGCGGCTACTCCGGCGGAACTTCGCTGCTAAGGACTAGTTCTGCGGCTAATCTGACAGAACTTCGTTACTAGTTTTGAGCTAGTCGATCACAAGCATCTCGGTATCGAGTGGGGTGCTCGAAGGTGAGGAGTAGTGTTTATGTCGCTTTTTTATCGGAACTACGATCGAGTGGATTGTTTGCCTCGGGTGTCGGAGTGCGAGCCCTTAGCGAGAGTTGAGAGGGAGAAGAGAAGAATGAATTGTGTGTGCAATGAATGAGGCGGAGGGGGGTATTTATAGGTGTTTTCGGCCCTCGTCGCCCATATGGACGCCTGAGCTAGGGCGCACCAAGATTCAGGCGCCTGGGTTAAGGCGTGGTGAGACCCAGGCACGTAGGCTGGGGCGGTTGGGATTTTGAGGATACGGTTTTGATACTTTCCAAAACCGTGAGGCGGACGTATAATATGTTTCTTGGGTGTTAAGGCTTCCTACAGCTTTTCCTAGCGCCGTGGATTTAGTTGGCCTCGGTTGTTCATCCCGAGGTTCGCTTGACACGGTGTTGACTCGGTTCGAGTTTCAGGGCCGACTCGGGGTCCCGGTGTCGGAATTAACTCTAATTAGTGTCTATGTGACCGTAACGACACGACTAAGGCTGCCATCATGTTAGTTATTAATTTTTCTGGGTAATTATTTGATCCGTTCTATAGGAAAAGTACCTATAATATCGCGAATCCGTGTCGCGTTGCAGTCCTATCGTCATCGGGTGTTTGTTGGGCACTTCTGCAGCCACCAGGTCCAAATCTGGGTGTCTACGGAAGCCCCCACTTTGAGTGACGCTTGGACAAGGCGAAAGTCAAAGTATAGCCGCCCAGGTCAATCGAAGATTATGACCTGCTGGCTGTCCGGTCGAGTCGTTTTAAGTCCAGTGGACTACGTGTTGAGACTAGCCAGCCATAGCTTACAAATCATACCTGACGTCTTCGCTTGCGGTTGTTTGCTTGGGCCCGGGCCGTCGCTTGACATCTTGTTCTTGATTCTTTATGCGCGCGCGCTTTGTCTTCATCGGTTTATTTAAAGGTTTCGTTTAGTTTTACGTACATCTGCCCGCTAACAACGCATTAAGTTGGCTTTTATTTGTACAAGTATATTTTAGGCTGCTTGTGAACCCTTGATGAAAAAAAACGTTCGAGGGTGTTAGTCTCCACTCGAGCGGTCGTCTTCGGGATGCTTATGAGCCCTAGGACAAAACAAAGTGATATAAAACCATTCGAGGGCGTCGGTCTCCACTCGAATAGTTGTCTTTCGGGATGCTTCTGACCCCTAGGACAAAGACAAAGGGATATAAAACCATTCGAGGGGGTTAGTCTCCACTCGAATAGCTGTCTTTCGGGATGCTTCTGACCCCTAGGACAAAGACAAAGGGATATAAATCCATTCGAGGGCGTTAGTCTCCACTCGAGCGGTCGTCTTCGGGATTCTTATGACCCCTAGGACTAAAATTGATGTGCCTCCGGGATAACTCTGACCCTCGGGCAAAATTGTTGGGCCTCCGGGATAACACTGACCCTCGGGAAAAATTTTTGTGCCTCCGGGATAACTCTGACCCTCGGGCAAAAATGTTGTGCCTCCGGGATAACTTTGACCCTCGGGCAAAAATGTTGTGCCTACGGGATAACTCTGACCCTCGGGCAAAATGTTGTGCCTCCGGGATAACTCTGACCCTCGGGCAAAATTGTTGTTGCTTATTCGTTTTAGTTAAATGCTTGTTTTGTGAGTTTGTCTTAGTTAATTTTGTTTTGCAGCTTGTCTTACTTTGTTTTGGTTTGTTATTGCTTTTGTTTTGGTTTTTTTTTTTGCATTTGAGATTTGTTTAGAGTTTACTTAGATTAGTTTGGTTTTGATTTGCTTTGTTACGCGTCCAGGTGTAGCGTTTAGGTTAAGTGTGTTTCGTATGCTTATTTTATTGTCGAGAGAGTATTATCGATGTTGATTAGTAGTTCTCCCATTATTATTGTTTTGCTCGTCTTAGTAGGTGCATGTTTTATATGTATCGACTTTGAGTTTGTTTGCTTTGCTTCATTTTAGTCTGGGCCGGGCTGTTTAGGCGCGCATCCTTCAGTGCGCCAAGACTCAGGCGCCCAGCCCCCAGCGTGCCAGGACTCAAGCGCGTCGGCTGGTGCGGTCGGTTTTTTTTTATTTGGGTCTGTTTAAGTAATCGAATATTGGGGCACTCGTTCAATCAACCACAAAACTTGAACGCATCAAGTCATTCACCCCAAATTGCCTTTTCGACTTTTCTTTGCTAAATTTCATTTCGGTTTCCGCTATTTATGACAATGTCGACTCCAGGTTAGTATTCTTCGCTCGCTTAATGTCGGTTTTGTTTGATTTGATTGATTATGAGTTGGTTTTGTTAAAAAAAACCTAAATCGATTTGGGTGTTTTTTATTTGCTAAGTTTCGATGCTTGTGCTTGGTTCCATTGTTGAATTAGGATCGATTAGAGCTTGTTAGGTTAGTTATAATCTTGATAAGGATGCCCGAGGTGCGACAATGGCCTTTTATGGGAATGTGTTTGGAATGCTAGGGTTTAAGGATCGTTTCTCGATTATTCCGGTATTTGTTTTGCATAATTTTGTTCAAATAGTGTTTACGAGGATGTGGATAGCTCTCTTGTTAATTTTTATGGGCTAGAACGATCTTTAGGACCTTCTGTGGGGTTTTGTGTGTCTTAAGACGTACCAAAAGGCGCCGTAACGATGCCGGATTTTCCCGAAGCCACTTCCATTGTGACCGGGATCGAAAATGTGTGGTAGAGGCTTTCTTGGAATTTTGATATTCTTATCCAAAATTTTAAGCCTATTTTGACCTGTTTAAGCTGATTTAGCCTGACTAGGGTTATGTTTTCCTTTTTTTGTTTTTGTTTACAGCTAGAGATGATACTGAGCGTCCCGAGAGAACTTCCTCGGTCGGTCCTAGTGGTAGTGTGGAAGTTGCTGAGGCTAGTTCGCAGACTCCCCGAGGGATTCGCAGAAGACACAGGAGCATCTCGTCCCAGCGTCGCGATCCCGAGACTATTAACGAGGATGAATTTGACAGAGTGAAGAAGCCTAAGCTTCCAGAGATGGTTGCTAGGAGGGCTCACGTTCCGGTTCCTATACCGGAGGATGAGGAGACTGTCTATGAGGATCCTAAATGGGCTCGGGATTGGGATGGTCATCAGCTGACGTTTCACCTTGACCTTCACATTTCTAAACCGCATCGTGCGGGGTCTGGTGAGTGTCCTATTCGTGCTTATTAGTTATGTCTCTCAAATTTATTATTGCTATTATTTTTTTGGCTCGGGTTAGGTTAGGTTTGTTTTGTTTATCCTTGCATTGTTTTGGTTTGCAGCCCCCAGGTCCGATGAGGACTTTCTCGGGCTTTATTACGTGTCGATATCTATTTTCAGAAGTTAACCCTCGCGGCAAAGAGGATTATCGAGAGGACCGCTCTAGGTCCCGTGGTTGAGCAGTAGGTTAGTCTGGTGGGTTGCAAGACTAAGTGCAACCTTATGGTGATTAGGGCGATGATAGATTGCTTCCATGATACTACCTCGACCTTCCACATGGCTTTTAGGGAGGTCGGGATGACCCTAGAGGATTTCGGGATGATTAGCGATCTGCCCTGGGGCCCAGATAGAATTAGGTGGGCAGCCGAGGGCCCTAGTCTAGATAGCGATGAGGTGCGGGGCCTTATCGGGGATTGTTTACCGCGTGAGGCATATAGTGCGCCTCACGCTATAGTGAGTTCTTATATCACTGACCACTTTGAGCGAGTGGCGGTTTTGGAGGGTCGGGAACCCAACACGCCGGAGCAGGATGCTCGGTTGTGGTTGTGGTACTTCCTAGGGTCGACCCACTTCTCGGACAAGGGCGAGAGGTTCAGCACTAGGATTTTGTCCTTACTGGCTGAGCTGACTCAGCTAGGGCGCTACGATTAGGTGACCGCGGCTTTCGCGGAGAAGACTCGATGTCTTCAAGTCATGGTGAGGCCGTTGGTGATAGAGTCGGCCTCGGTTGTGCCCATTGTGGGTCCGGGCCTTATACTGGAGGTTAGCTACTATTCCTTCCTTTGTATTTTGAAGTCCTATTTGGTCTTGGCCTAGTGTTGCTAAGTGTATTATGGGTTTCTTGCAGGCTTGGATCTACTCCTACTTCCCGTGTTTGGCCCCTAAGACGGTGCGGGTGCACCCAAAGAGATTTCCGGCGGGGATCGAGTGGAGGCTTGCTCAGCCTAAGAGCACAATCAGCTATTACCCGTCGGAGAATTTGTTAGTGAACAAGCTACGCATTGAAGATGTAAGTTTTCCTTGGTCTATTTTGTTCAGTAGCCCCCAAGATTCGGGATTTATTGGGATGTCAGTTATATTTGTGTAGTTTGTGGCCCGCCCTTGGGCTGATTACGAAGGCGTGCCGGAGTATGTGGCTACGGAGCTGAGGCCTAGAAGTTATAGGAGGATGCTTCTTCCTGCGTTGTTTCACCCAGTCTGGTATCTGGGCGAGCGGTTGGTGCGTCAGTGCCTATACGACGATTTTAGGGTGCCGGTTAATCCTTGCCGGACCATGTTTAGACCGTCGACCGCCACAGAGGTTCTCGAGGATAGGGACGGAGAGTGAGGCGACAAACTCTTGGTGCCAGGTGCCTCCTATCTATCTCACGTCACCCGGCGGTTATCTTGGTATCGCCTTGTGGTAAGGTTCTAGTGGCGGTTAGCTTGGTATCGCCTTGTGATTAGGTTCTAGTTTTGGTTCTACGATTTGCTTTGCGGTTTATTGTTTATTTGCCCTCTGACCGACCAGTCTGTTGTCTTCTTAGTTGGCCGATCCGGCTGATGAAATCCAGCCCCCAGATTTTCCCCTTACGCTGCTTAGGGTGGATGCGGCTGGGATACCCTCACTACTACAAATAATATTAAATAGGATGGGTCTTAACCATCCTATATTGGATAAGGAACCGTACTTTAGGTCGACGTCAGATTAAATCAAATAGCGCGGTTCCAAGAAGGTCAAACCATGCTATTTAATTGATTAAAAATAGGACGGATAGAGGCGGAACCGTTCTATTTAAGTATTTGGAAACAGCGCAGTTATAGGCGGAACCATCCTATTTAATTGAATTACAAATAGCACGGTTATTGTACTGACCCATCCTCTTTAATACAATTCATAAATTAAAAAAAAGAATTATATATATATATATATATATATATATATATAATTACCAGCAGAATAATCTAAATCTAAAAAAATATTCACAAATCACAAACTTTTCTAACACTATTGATTAAAAGAAATGCATTGGCAAGGCTGTATCGTATCAAACTTAATTTATAAATCATTTGGGTAGAAGAGATTACAATTGGAGTAGCACTAGAACTAACAATTATCATTGACAATTTTAGACTTTTCAAGTATGATTTGCCTTCCTTGTACTTCTGAGATTCCTCATAGGCTCGTTCATACTTCCAACCAAGCCGCTCATGGCAATCGGAGAAGTAGACATCAGCCACCGTGGGTAGACCGGTCATGAGGTGTCTGTCCTCTTTGGGGCCAACATCGATATTCATGTCATCGGAAAACAAAAAAGGCCCTACTATTTTTCCCCTGAATGACCAAGAAAGAATTCAATACATCCATCAGAAGTCAAAACAGCTAAGATACTTAACTCATGTGATATGAATCATCAAACTCAGTATACAACATACGAAACCTAAACAAATACTGTAACATCAGCATTTCGAAAAATCAGATGATTGAAAACACAATAACAAAAAAATGGAAAATACAAAAATACAAAAAATTGCAGAAACAAAAAAAATGCAATTACATGAAAACAAAAAATGAAGGCGCAGAGATGAAAACACGGAAACTAACAAAAAATGGAAAAGCAAACTGACACAGTAACGGACCTTACGCGCGGCGAATGAGATGAAGGCGGCGGGAGGAGATGAAGGCGGTAGGCACGCGGCAGGAGGAAGAGGGAAGGCGCGCGTAAGGTCTCCTCATAAACCTCAATCCCGACTAATTTGGTTCAGAGTTCCAGGTAAATAGCAGAAGGAAGTACCTGTGGGGAGACCAATACTACTTGAAGTAGTATTAGCATAAGAAATTGACAGTGTACTTGCATTAAATCGTTCAATGTAACGTTGAAATAGCAAATCCAAGCATATAGACAATTCATTCGTAAAGTAATCACTAATAGTTTTCTGATAAGGCAAGCTTGTGACTAATGATGATTAATAACACAGCCTTAGTCCCAAAATGCAACTAAGATCACAACTCAATTTATATTTTCATGCTTCATAGGCTCGTAGCATTATATACCATGATGTTAAATTTATTGAAATCACAATGGATAAAACCAGCTCGTAGCGTTACATACGATGATGTTAAATTCAGTGAAATCGCATTGGATAAGACCATGTTCAGCATGACGAGCAATTAAACCTATTATATTATAGTTTCAAATACAACATCATGATATTCCACGTGCTTCACCTGCACAGTGATTCATAAAAAAACAGAATTTTGAGGATCAGAATGCCACATGATAAACGGAAAATGAAGCAAACCCGACAAGCAAACAAGACGTCGAGAGTGAATTCTCACAGCGGATATAAATGCTAATGCTAGTGATAAAAGAACAATACAATACAATAGAGTTAGGTAGAAATGAAAAAGGAGAAGTAAATATAAGATAAAATGGGAGAAGTAGAGAAACAGAGAGATGGTGAGAGGAGAAGGTGGTTGGGTGAAGAGAAGAGCAAGTGACTTAGGGATTTTAATTTCAAGCATCCCCCAACTCCCATCTCCATTCTATCTTTTCTATCCCCAAACTTGACAAGTCGACTACTGTTATTGTGAACCTGCTATCCTCCATGGATGGAGCTTGATGAACCATACTCAAGGAGTAAATAGAAGGAGTATTGTTATTGATATTTTGTATGTTTGTAAAGTGGTTACATCAGTTAGTTACATACAATATATATATATATAATACATGTTAGTTACTTAACTCTAACGACCTAACTAGCCTAGGTTAACTAACTACAGTTACGAGTTGGTTTACAGCAGCATATCTCTAGCTTCAGTCTGGTGCATCTCGATATGAGTCATCTGTTTCACACGCCCCTCTCGAGCTGGATTCCAGATTGAAGTTATCTGATTTACACGCCCCTCTCGAGCTGGATTCCAATTTGATTCCGAGTTGTTCAGAAAGATATTGATGCTGCTGACTACCAAGTGGTTTAGTCATTATGTCAGCTAGTTGCATACTAGACATGACATGCTTAGGTATCAGTAACCCATCTTGAATTTTCTTCCTAACGTAATGACAATCGATGTCAAGATGCTTGGTTCTTTCGTGGAAAACCGGATTCATGGCAATGTGTTGAGCGGCCTTGTTATCACAATACATCTCAACTGGTCTAGGAACTTTCACACCAAGATCTTTAAGTAGCCTTTCAACCCAAGCAACTTCGCTAGCTGTATATGACATGCATCTATACTCTGACTCAGTAGTACTCTTGCTTACTGTTTTTTGTTTTTTTGTTTTCCAAGATATCAAAGAATCTCCCAACAATACACAATACCCACTGAGTGACCTGCAACTATATACGCATTTGCCATGACTCGCATCACTGAAGACAGTAAGTTTTAGTTGACTGTTTGCTGGGTAAAATAGGCCTGCATTTACTGTGTGCTTCGAATATCTAACCAGATGTAAAGTTGTTGAAAGATGAGGTTGTCTCGGGTGAGTAAGAAATTGACTCAGGTGTTGTACTGAGTATGTTATATCGGGCCTGGTTAAGTTCAGGTATAATAACCTCCCAACCAATCTCCTGTATTGTTCTGGGTCATCCAGAATCTCACCATCATCAGTTGATAGTTTCAAACCTTGCGGTAATGGAACTGGTGATTCCTTACAGTCTTCCATTCCTATGTCCTTGATGATGTCAATGACATATTTCCTTTGACTGAGTAGAATGCCAGCTTCATTTCTAGCCATTTCTAACCCAAGAAAATATCGCATAAGTCCTAGATCTTTGATTGTGAATGCAGTATCTAGGCTTTCTTTGACACTTTGAATAATGGTATCATCTGATCCCGTGATGATCAAGTCATCAACATACACCAATATGACAGTAAATGCACCATTACTCTCTTTGGTCTGAGTGAATAGAGAATAGTCCTCCTTTGATTGCTCGAATTTTAGTCCAATCAAATGCTTAGTAAGTTGAATATTCCATTGTCTCGAAGCTTGTTTGAGGCCATATAATGACCTTTTTAACTTGCATACATGACCTTTAGGAATTTTGTTATATCCCTCCGGTGGTTTCATGTATACTTCTTCCTCAATATACCCATGCAAGAATGCATTGTTTATATCAAGTTGGTGTAATGGCCATCCTCTAATTGCAACTACAGCAAGCAGTGCACGCACTGTGGTGAACTTTGCAACCGGTGAGAATGTGTGTTTATAGTCTTTATCTTGCACTTGATTATATCCTTTTGCAACTAATCGTGCCTTGAACCTTTCAATGCTCCCATCTGCTCTATGTTTAATTTTATAAACCCATTTTGAGCCTATGGCTTTCTTTCCTGGAGGTAATTCTGTCACAACCCAGGTATGATTTTGTTCTAAGGCCTTGATCTCAAGATCCATAGAATCAACCCATCTTTGGTCTTGATGAGCTTCTGCAAATGTGTGAGGTTCACGCTCACCAAGAACGTGGTATAAAGAAGCTAAATACCCTTTATCAAAGCAAGTCAAAGCTTGAATGACAGTGTGAGTAAAGTTCACTGATGCAGCAGGCGTGAACTCTATAGTAGGTTGATGAGCCGTGTATAAAGAGGTATGAAAACCCTGCAACCTAGTAGATATTGTCCTTGTGCGAGTAGATCTTCTACAAGGTGCACCATGATTATTCTCAGGAACTTGGTCATCAGTATTTTCCTGAATTTGGTCAGTGATATTACCACTAGCAGTATGATGTTCTCTAACTGCACTTAGAGGAGAAGAATTGTTCAGTGGAACATCATCAGAAGAATTCTGAACTAAAATAGGAGTCCCAGAAGTATAATCAGAATCAAAAACTTCAGGTGACAAAACAGTTTTACTGGAGGATGGAGTCTCTTGGAAAGGAAAAATATCTTCCTTAAAAACAACATCTCGACTAGAAAACACAACATGTGTTTCTAGATCATATATCTTGTACCCTTTTTGACCAAAAGGATAACCAATGAAAACACCTTTCCTGGCTCTAGTTCCCAACTTGTCCCTTTGTGTAATTGGAACCGTGGCGTAACATAAACAGCCAAACACCCTCAAATCCTCATACATTGGTGTTTCACCAAGAAGAACCTTAAATGGAGATTTCTATTTGAGTATAGCCGTGGGCATTTTATTGATTAAGAAGGTTGCTGTGAGTAAACAATTACCCCAAAATCTTATGGGCATGTGTGCCTGTATTTTAAGTGCCCTGGCAGTTTCAAGGAGGTGTCGATGTTTCCTCTCAACACGTCCATTTTGTTGAGGTCTACCTGGAATGGAAGTTTGGTGAACAATGCCCCTCTCTTTGAACATATCATGACACTGTTCTTGGACAAATTTAGTCCCATTGTCACTCCTAATGCACTTGATTTTAGTGTCAAATTGGGTGTCAACATAATTGATGAAATTCTTAACAAGATGGGGTACTTGTTGTTTATTCTGAAGCAAGAACGTCCAAGTAGTTCTGCTATGGTCATCTAATATGGTGAGAAAGGATTGAGCACCAGAGGTTGTTTTGGTTCTATATGGACCCCAAACATCTAAATGTAAGAGATCAAAACATTTATTGGCATTGGAATCACTTCGTTTGAATGGTTGAACATGGTGTTTTGACATTATACAGGTTTGACAAAACAGAGTATCATTCTTAGACAAAGATAATCCAGAAATATGCCTCATCTTATCTACAGAACTATGACCAAGTCTTTGGTGAAAAAGATCAAAATTCTGAGACAATTTACAATTATTTGAATCAGCAGTACATGGTCCTATCATGTCATAATTGCTACTGTTGTGCTCATCTTGTTGTCTAGATGGCTGTCTCTTATTGTTTCCACTGCTACTATTAGGCATGGGTAGTCTGTAAAGCTCTCCCTTTCTTGCTGCTTTTGCTAGGATAACCTTACTTAAGGGGTCCTGGAACCAACATTCATGATGTGAGAAGACTACCTCAATGTGGGAATGTTCAATTAGACGACCAACTGAGAGTAAATTTTGCTTGAAATCAGGCACAATAAGAACATTATGAAGAGTTATGTCTGATGTCAACTGTACTGTGCCTATTTTATGGACCTTTTTGACACTCCCATCAGCCAATGCTACAAGAATGGGGTGAGGCAACATCCTAATATCATGTACTAATGATATATATGAGGTCATATGGTCGGATGCACCAGAATCCACAATCCAATCAAGACATTCAATGTTATGAGAAGCAGTAAAAGCAGTACAATAATCAGTTATACCTGCCGAATTTAGAGGTGGTAGAACTCTTGCAGTATGAGCCTGAGACCTTACCCCTTGAGTCCCTTGAGAACTGTTAATTGCCTTTAGAACTTTGTCAGCAACCATATCAACAAGAGACATAGCTTTTGGAGACTCCTCATAATACTCTTCATCATAGTCCATGTCATATTCATCATCCAGAGGGTTGTTAGGATTGTTTGCTGTGTCATTGTCAGAATATACCATAGCATCAGCATTATTTGCAGTAGATTTCTGCTGACTACGCCCTCCCCTCTTCATTTGTGAGCCTCGTCCTCTTCCTCTCTGTGATTGGGACTGACTGTTCTGACGTTTCTTCTTGAGATAACACTGAGATTCTACATGACCAAATTTTGTGCAGAATGCACAAGTCTGCAGATGATAGCAGTCTTCTCTGAGATGACCCTTTTTGGTGCAATGTGTGCACACTTTGGATGCTTTGTCGCTCATATTTGAGTCGAATTTCAACCTTTTCCACACACTTGTTTCAGTACCTGGCTGCTGTTGTCCAGTATATGCATTGGCATTGGTCATGCTATCAAAAGAATCACTGATTTCCTTCTGCTTCTCAATGCGCTGTAAGATCCCAAGAGCTTTGTTAATGGGAGGCAGTGGTTCCATAGTGAGAATTGTGCCTTTAATGTTCTCATAACTGGTGTTCAATCCCATGAGTAACTGAATCAGCTTGGCCTGCAATTCCCTGTCAACCAAACGCTTAAACATAGCACAAGTGCAGGAATCAATTGCTCCACATGTGCATTCAGGAATCGGATCTACAGCATCTATGTCTTCCCAGGTTCGCTTCAATCGACTGTAGTAATCAATTAGAGGATAATTTTCTTGTGATGTGGAACCTAGATCCTTCTTGAGCATATACAATTCAAGTCCATTCGGTTGTCCATAACGCTCTACCAACTCTGACCAAAGTTGTTTGGATGTATGAACATACTTGAGATTTTCTCGAAGTCCAGGTTGAATCGAGTTCAATATCCAGCGTGTAATCATCAGGTCGCATCGCAACCATTGGTGATACTTCTTGTCCTTCTTTTCAGGTAATCGACAAGTACCGGTAATGAATTCGTCCTTATTCTTCGAGGTTAATGCCATGAGAACGTCTTTCTTCCAATTGAGGAAATTGTTTCCATCGAAGAGAACATCAACCAGAACTAGCGTAGGTTGATCAGATGATGACATGTATAGCGGATCATCATAGAAGGCATACGATGATGCTTGCTCAGAATTCTCAATAGTATCAGGCATTTTTAGGTCTTTTGGATTTTATTTTATTTTTAGGTTTTTCAGAATTGATTTGGGGAAAACAATGGCGAAGTACAGAAGTTTAAATCTAAAACTGAATTTCGATGGAAATATGCAGAAACCTAAACTTCAATTGAAATATGCGAGAAAACTGGAATTCAATTGCAGATTTCCAGAAATTGAGAAGATGAAATCTGAATTTCAATCGAAATATGCAGATTATTGTAATCTAATCAATCAATGTAAACGAAGTATGATAATGCGGAAGCAAATGTAACAGAGTTTCAGGATCTTGTCACCTGCTCTGATACCATGTGAACCTGCTATCCTCCATGGATGGAGCTTGATGAACCATACTCAAGGAGTAAATAGAAGGAGTATTGTTATTGATATTTTGTATGTTTGTAAAGTGATTACATCAGTTAGTTACATACAATATATATATATATAATACATGTTAGTTACTTAACTCTAACGACCTAACTAGCCTAGGTTAACTAACTACAATTACGAGTTGGTTTACAGCAGCATATCTCTAGCTTCAGTCTGGTGCAGCTCGATATGAGTCATCTGTTTCACAGTTATAATATTCCCATCTCCATCCTATCTTTTCTATCTTTTCTATAATATCCGGTTTGTAATATCCTAATAAGTAGAGTAATAATTGTAGGGTGTGATGAACAATAATGATGGATGTATAGATATAGATGAAGTGTAAAAATAATAATATAATATACGTAGTACGTGAATGAACATGAACAGATAAATAAGGTGGGAAAATGAGGGTATGCAGAAGTGTACAAGGGAGTGTTGAAGGATGGGAAAATGGTAGCAGTGAAGAAGTTGATGAACAAAGCAGCAGGGAATGAAGAGAGGAGGGAAAGAGAGTTCTTAAGTGAAATTGGTACAATTGGACATGTCTACCACCCCAATGTCTCTTCTCTTAGGCTGTTGTCTTGACAATGGCCTTTACCTTCTTTTCCTCTTCTCTCCTTGGGGCTCGTTGCTTCTCTTCATCATGGTATCTAACTTATCCTATCTACCTTTAACTTACATACTTACCCTCCGGATGTTTTTACTCATTATTTAAAACTTGTGAAAAAAAATAGCAAGAAACTCAATGTAATATTTGAATTTGTTGGGAGGAACAATATTGATAAAGGTCGACTCTTTCATTCAATTAGATGGGAGGAAGAACCTACTGTACTACGTAAGCCATTTCCTATGATTAACACAAAAATAAATGATTAAGGGAATAATTATACAATCACAAAAGAGCAGAATTGTTAATTATTCAAATTTTTCATTAAATTGAATTATGCTCCTAAAAAGAAGACATTCGAGTGATGTAATTATGGGAATATATCCCTTTGCCTTCACCTGTTTGTGTTTAGGTTATTTTTCTTAATTATTTGGCCCTTGCCCCTTGCTTTAATTTCCTTTTATACAAAATATATACTGTAGTACTATTAACTTGGACCCAGATTATTTGGCAAATTCTTGTTTATAACAGTATTATCCATCTGTCAGTATTACTCATCTGGCTATTTAAACGAACTCAACAAAGGTGTGAGTCGCTGCTAGAGCTGAGACCTCACAAACGGATCAACGGATCATGCTACAAAATACTCAAAAGAAATACAACTTCAAAATCTTCAGAAATTATATGCCTACATTACTCCAAACAAACAAAATTGACTAATAAACCGAAATCAAGATATCAAAATCAAAATTGCAACAGAAATTTATAACAGTAGAAGTTCGACACTTACTAACGATTTCCGGTGCCTTCAGAGAAACATCACTGAAACTCCTCCGATCTTCACTCTCATAAATCAGCCTACGAAATTCTCAAAAGAAACACAACTTCAAAATCTTCGAAAACTTATGCATACATTACTAAAATTGACAGAGCAGAATCTAAATGCGTAAAACATAAATCTAATAACCTATAATGGAGAATTTGACAGAAATTCGTTGTAAAATGAACTAACAACCTAAAATCTAATTGCTCCAACTCATTTTCACCATATCAAACAAAGTATAGACTAGAATAAATGCATAATCTAGCAGAAGTTCATCACAAAATGATAATATTCAACATCACCAAATTGAACAAAATGGTTTCCATTAAATTGAAGGAAATCAACGATAAAAAAACTCTCTGACAATGAGCAAACCTAGGTTAAATTGGCGCAAGAATGATGAAGCAAACCTAGGATACATGAACTTGCGAGTACAAATTGTAAGCAAAAATGAAGATCTGTGTAGAAGAAAAACGATAAGGTGAGAAATACTGACGAATTGTTCGCGAGAAAGTAGACGGTTGATCATGAACTTGAGAGTACGAATGGTTACAGCGTCGTTCGCCATTGTTTCTCTCTATTCAAGCTTGAGCCAGTTGTTCTTGCGACAGCGGCGGCGATTTCTAGCAGGATTATGAAGCGTCGTCGGAGCTAAACATTAGGGTTATGAAAATTCTGCAGACAACAGAGCTTCGTTGTTTAAGAATGAGAAATGAGCGAATCTATATATACTATTAAAACTCAAACAAAATCATCATATTTCTTCATTTCATTTTGAGAGCATTTGAGGAAGCCATGTCACCCTCTTCTCATTGGTTGATTTTTTCTTTCTTTTTTTTAATAAAAAATTAATTAATTTGTGTCTTTAATGTATAGTGTTAAATGCAAATATATACTCCGTAGTTGATATTAAAAACTAGATTTATGTATTTTCTAAAAAAAAAAATTATGTATTCTATTCAAATAGGTGGTTAATTTCTTCTTTTTTAAAAAAATTAATTAATTTAGATGAACTTTGTATGAACCATGTGTTGGTATATATATGTGGTATTGGATAGAAAAAATATTGATTTAATTTCCAACTACATTTTCAAAACTTATAGTCGCCCTAGGAAAATATGAGTACTATTATTTTAATTATTATTTTATTTTAAGTTGTTATTAGATGCTAATATTGGTTAATCTCCTTCGACTAATTAACCATAACAATTACTCCATAATAAACTATTAACACAAATAATGTTGGAAAATAGTATTACCACCAGTTGTATGTACAACCATCTCAAAGTTGTTGAGCTTTTTTTTATATTTATTGAGCTTATACAAGTTTTCGAGCTGAATTGTAAGTTTTTGAGGTTAAACATTTATGTGATTTAGTTCGACAACTTTACACTAAAGCTCAGAAAGTTTATAACAAAGCTAAAAGACTTTGTGATAACATTGAAAATCATAAAACCAGTTGTACATAGAGCTATGTATAAGCAGGGCCGGCCCCAGGCCAGTGCAGCCCGTGCGCGCGCACTGGGCCCCGGGGTTTTAGGGCCCAATAGTTAGTAGTCTGTTAATTATTATTAATAGATTTTAGAGCAATAAGGAAGCAAGTTGTGTGTTTGGGTGTAGTGGTAGAGACTAAATCATAGTGTTCTTTTGGTCGTAACTCTCTTACTATATTTTTTGTTGGTTATTGTGGAGTGTTCATCAATTTTTTTTTGTTTATTTATTATTTATGTGTTCATCAATTTTTTGTTTATTTATTATTTTGTAAATTTTTGAGTTTAATAACTACTTTATCAAATTGTGTTTATTAAAAAGTCTTATTTTATAAATACTTGGAGATGTGCATATTTTCAAATATGTATGTCAATCTTTGACTTACTTTTTTTTTTGATGAACTCTCACTTTTTTTTTTGTCGTTGAATGCCGTAATTTTATACACCTGTCGTTATATATCTTGACCCTTTATTTTCTCTAATATATGAGATGAGAATATTATTTAAATAGTGCAAAATAAAAAACGGAAGGAGTATGAAACATGTACTCATTAGAGAAAATTTGAATTTCTTCAATCAGTTAAAGTATAGTTAGTGTGAGTTTTGAACATGAATTACTTGACCGATATCACATCTTTTTGCTTGAAAATTTAGGAATAATGCTTTTAATACTCTGTTATGGGTAACTTTGTGTATTATGGACTCCTCTCGAAAAAATATGAGATTCTATATGATAAAAATAATTTGAGAAATTTTTTAGGAGATTTAAGAAAGACAAATGCGATATTATCAAAGGTATTATGATTTCGTAATTCGGAGTATATTTTAAGATATTATGAATCGTATATCTTAATACGGAGATTTAAGAATTGTATTTTCTATTTGTGCAATGCAGTAAAATTTTTTTTTTTAGTTCGAGCGAATGAAACAAGACAAAGATTCCTAGGGCCTCAAGTTAAATTTCGCACAGGGCCCCGCAATGTCAGGACCGGCCCTGTGTATAAGTGATTGTATAATCTACTCATTGGACAATGTTTAGGGTGAATTATAAGATAAACGGTCAACCCAACCGATAATAGGAATAGAGATAACACAAGACACATCAGATAATAAGGAAAAGTGAAACAAAAAAGAAACGTAAGGAAACCATGCTCGGCATAAACTTCAATCGTAATCTAATAACACAAGTAATAATGAAAAATAATAGAAAAAAACTAACACAGACAAATGTGATACATGAAAATTATAAACAAGCACAACAAAGGGCAAGAGCAACAAACTCAACAATGTTGACGAGAGGAAACAAAGGAGAAGTTAGCACAAGGTCGAACAATAAAATATGACACATCCGGGCCTCCGACCCACTATTTGTATAATTTCACGTACAAAAACCGAGAAAACAAAAAATATAAAATAGGGGAGAAGAAAAATGGAGAGAGAGATGTTAAAGTACTGTCTTATATTATATACACTATATATTGAGGAGTAAAATTTAAAACCCAAACAAATTATCCTTCATCCATCATTTATCATGTATACACTATATATTACGGAGTACTATCTTCTAATAAAGTCATGTGTTCTGCTTTGATTGGGTAAAACAACTAAACCTACCGACAAATAACATTAAGAAAGGAGAGATATGTTAAAAAACAGAGACAATCAATTAACAACTTTTTTAATTAAAAAAACATAATCAATTAAGAAAGAAGAGAGAAAAGAGGAAAAACTCCTCAACTCGCTTCATCTACCTCTTCCATTCATCTTTCCTTTACATAATTTATTCATAAGTGTATTATCACCTACAACAATAGATACAAAAATTATTATAGAGCATGAACCTTAATATGACACCCAAGTGTACAACCAAAGCGACCCAATTATACTTGCAACCAAACCTCAATATGAACCTCGGTGTACCACCCAAACAAAATTAGAGCCTGCGGTAAACACATCAATTAAAAAGGAGAAGAGAAAGTTAGATAAGGGATAAGTAAACAATTATTATGTACATCAACTACAAGTACATTGTTTATATTTTAGGAACAAAACTAACACACCCAAAATGTGTTATAGACCTGAAGTGATAGTAAAAGAAGTAAGTAGACGTAACAATAGAAACCATGGAAGAAAATAAGCCAAAATTTGAAAATTCCAACTAAAGACGCGAGAGAAAAACTAAGAAAGATCAAAGTCATAATTCAATATGATTACGTTCTTCAATAAATGTTATAAAAAATGAATTATTAGTTATCTTATCTTATAATATATTAAATAGAAAGCAAAGCACTCTCCATGCTCTATTCAACAAATGCTCAATTCTAAGGTAGGACACTTGGCGCAATGTGATTGGATAGGAATTGAAAAGACGGGAGTTGAATACATAAAGTCATTATTAGTTAGGATCTTTCAACTTCTTTCTCATTCATTAGGTAGAATCCAAGGTGAGGAACTCATCAACTTCTTCCTCACTGATGATGTAGAATCCTAGGTAAAGCAATCAAAGTCGATTATTATTGAAATGTAAGATCTTTAACTTCTTCCTCATTGATGATGTAGAATCCTAGGTGAAGCAATAAATTTCGGCCACCTCCCATCCTCTTCGTCTTCCTCCCTTATAATTCACCACCTATAACAATGGGTGCTTGCCTTTCCCATTACACCATCCAATTGCACGTATACACATATTGACCTACACATTTAGCAACTCGCGATCGGTGTGTGCGCAAGCTTTCTATTATTTTTTCGCTCTGTCTGCGTGGTGCAGTTGTATTATAGCTCTGCCTTTGGATTCCTGCAACGAGCATGATCAATTCCCACCCTATTACCGTTGAGAAATTAAACTGCCTGATCCGAAGATGTGTAGTCGTCGAGACAAGAATCGAAAACAACTTCCACCCACCTACGTTGTATTTGATACGTCTCCCACATCAACGATACTTGGGTGTAGTGAGCCTACGAACCTACAAAGCCAATCTCTGCCACCTTAGGAGGTTGTCTCGCACAGAAGAAATGTCATTCCTGCTACAGAAGCCCAACCCCAGCCTACCCTACACACACCAGCACATTGTACGACGGTTTGCATCGACGAACCTTCCCCAGGCATCAAACGGTATGATGTGATTGGGTAGAAATTGAAAAGGAAGGAGTTGAATATATAATCCATGCCAAAGTCGGTTATTATTAGTTAGAACCCTTCAACTTCTTCCCCATTGATTATGTAGAATCCAAAGTGAAGAATCCATCAACTTCTTCCTCATTAGAACCCTTCAACTTCTTCCTCATTGATTATGTAGAATCAAAGTGAAGCATAAATTTCAACCACCTCCCATCCTCTTCATCTTCCTTCCTTATAATCCACCACCTATAACAATGGGTGTTTGCCTTTCCCATTACACCATCCAAGTGTACAACGAAACCGAGCTGATTCCCGCCGCCAAACGTCGTCGTACTGTTGCCGTTGGATGCAGACGACCTCAATTTTTTCCACCGCCCAGACTAACTCGGTATATGCGTGGCTATCAATTCGTTCCTGCTTCATTGGGTTTATGCTTGCATTAGACTCATCTTAATGTTACTCATTATTAGTAGGAGTCAATCGATACAACCTCATTCTCACATAATTGACATAGTATTGTTATTGTAATAATAAGTTGATCGACGAGTTTATGTAGTATCATATCAACACGTCGATCATAGATTTAGAGGCATGTCTACATCAATCATAATCTAATACACAACTAATAATGGAAAATAATATAAGAACACTAACACAGAGAACAACAGATGTGAAACATCAAAATTAGAAACAAGCACAACAAAGGGTAAGAGCAATAATAGATTGTTAAGTGTGTTGGACTTTGTTTTCAGCTTGCTATATAGTGGTACTATGTATTAAAGCGTTAAAACTGCTATCCCATGTATATGTCACCTTTTGTCTATGATATAATAATACCTCACATTATACCAAAAAAAAGGGCAGGAGCAACAAACTCAACAATGTAGACGAGAGAAAACAAAGGAGAAACTAGCACAAGATCGAACAATAAAATACGATATTTCACTATTTGTATAATTTCACGTACAAAAAAAATCACGTACAAAAGTTGAGAAAACAAAAAATATAAAATGGGAGAAAAGAAAAATGTAGAGAGAGAGGGGGGATGTTAGAGCACTATCTTATCTATTTATTAATTTACTAAAACTCAAACAAATCATCATCATCCATCATTTATCTAAGGGCAATAGCAGCAATAGTTTTAGTTTCATACAACATATTTTCATTGTCATCAAGGTACATCTTACCATGTTTGAAACTTTCTATTTCACCGATCAATGGTAAAAGTTTCATATATTTATTGTGGATCCCCTTTTTTCTCTCATTTACATGTATGAAATCGATTCCTTACTTTAGAAACGATTTCATATAATGAACTTTATTCTCTAACTCAATGGCATGAAACTCCTTATATATTATCATTGATATTGCCCTAATACTATCTTATGCTCCCTCTATTCGTAATTTTTTGCCCCATTTCATCATTATTTGTGAGGGTATTTTAATGAAACGGGACAAAAGATAGTGAAAGGATGGAGTAATAAAGTCATGTGTTCTGCTCTGTTTGGGTCAAGCAACTAAACCAACCGACAAATAAAATTAAGAAACGAGGGAGTCTGTTAAAAAACAAAGACAATCAATTAATAAAACTTTTAATTAAAAAAACTCAATCAATTAAGAAAGAAGAGAGAAAAGAGGAAAAACTTATCAACTCTACCTCGTTTCATCATCCTCTTCCATTCATCTTCCCCTTCCATAGTTCATAACTGTATTATCACCTACAACAATGGATACAAAGTTATTATAGAGCATGAACCTCAATATGTCACCCAAGTGTATAACCAAAGCGACCCGATTAGACCTACAACCAAACCTCAATATGAACCTCAGTGTACCACCCAAATAGAATTAGAGTTTCGCAGTAAACACACCAATTAAAAAGGAGAAGAGAAGGCTAGACAAGAGGTAAGCGAACAATTATTATGTACATCAACTACGAGCACTTCATGATACATTGCTTATATTCTAAGAACAAAACTAACACACCCAATGTGTTATAAGTCTAAAGTGGTAGGAAAAGAAGCATCTGTAACAATAGAAACCATAGAAGAAAAGAGGCCAAAATTAGATTTGAAAATCTGAACTAAAGACGGGAGGAAAAACTAAGAAAGATCAAAGCCATAATTCAAGAGGATTACGTTCTCCAATAAAAGTTAAAAAACGAATTATTAGTTACGCATTACATCTTATTGCGTTATATCTCATTTTTGCCAATAATCACTTGCTTACGTTTTTACAAACACACTTTCAGTCTAATTCATCTTGCTACACTTGTGGTGACATGTTTGATGTATGTTTCGACACTTTTACTCTCCCTTTTTTTCCCTACCATTCATTTAACATACATGTCATATATATTTCTGTAACTTGAATCGTTAAATCTTTCTAACCTCCGTCTTCAGGATTTAGGAATGTCTGTGGAAGTAACTAAAATTACAAAGACATGAAATCAAAACAAAAAATGCATAAATTAATTAATAAAATAAATAGTGGACAATGAAGCAAAAAGACAAAATTAGGATTTACAAAGGCCATAAAACAATATATTCCTGTGCGGTGCACGGGTATGGCCACTAGTTGGGGATAAAATCTGAATAAAAAAAAGGGTCCCAAATCAAATAAAAAATAAATAAATTGAGACTGATATTAGTCCCAAATTATAAAAGCGGTCTCAAATTTGCAACCAATAAATTATATTTGAGACTATTTGAAATATGGTCCGGAATTAGGAACTGCATCAGACATTTTGAGACCGCAGACAGTCCTAAAATTAAGTTAGGAGCGGCTTTTATTAGCGGTCCCAAAAAGCGGTCTCAAATTTGGTCTTTTCTTGTAGTGTGGATCGGGTTAGGGTCGGGTCATTTTTAGTGATAAGAATCGGGTTCACTTTTGGTCGGATTCATATCATTTTTGGGTTTTCTATTTTTCAACTTTTTTTTAGGGATACATACTCGTTTTCTATAATAATAGTCGAGTCAGCTTCGGGTTAGCTCCGGTCAATTCGGATTACGGATCAAATTCGGGTTTTCACTTCGGGTGTCGGGTCAGGTTCAAATTGGCTTATTTGAGTCGGGTCATTAGGACCAGTTTGGTTTTGTCAGGTCTACTAGAGCATGTAACAAAAAGAACAATGGTAAGTTTTGTCACATCACATTTTACGGGTTGAGGGTTTAGTTAATTGTTTTTGCTAGAGTCCTATATTTTAATAGGACGGGTGTAATACATACTCGCGCTTTAAAAATATATTTAATAGCACGGATTTAACCTATAACCGTCCTTTTATATTAATTAGGACGGTTCCATTGACCAACCGCGCTAATAATAAATATTAAAGGATGGTTCTTTTCCTGAACCGTGCTATTTAACCAAGGTCATGGGGAGTGAAAATTTATCAATTTGTGGAGGACGGTTTCTTATGTAAGCGTCCTATTTTGGGCGTCTTCTAATATCAAAATTGTAGTAGTGCCTTTACTGAGCCCCTCCCCCCGTGTTCTGCTGAGGAGATGGATGTCGGGATAGAGTGGCGCGACCGGGTGTACCGAGTGAGTTTTTGGTTTTCGTTCTTCGTTTGGGTTCTAAGAATTAGGGTCGGTTTGCCTAACTTCTATGGTTTCACTCTCAGGTTTCCTCGACTTGCCATCAGCGGTTGTGGCAGACTGCCAACCGCTTCCGGGCCTATGCCTCGAGGGTTTCCCATGACACTTCGGGGCCTCGATCGGTGAGTTTACGTGACTAAGGTGGCTTTCTAGGCTGTTGGTGTACTTTCCTAATGCTTAAGTGTATTTGCAGGATATTCCGGATATGATGGGGCAGCTAGAGACTCGGGTGACCGAGCTTGAGGCGAGAGAGGTTGGGACACAACGGCTCCTGCAATCTCGAGCTGACGAGATCGCCTTCCTAAAGGAGCAGCTAGCTCGGTCCCGGGGCGAGATCTAAGCAGAGGGTGAGGCTAGGCATCAGATCGAAAGGGGGGCCGAGGCTGAAGCTGAGGCTACGGGTGCTACGGAGGAGGTTGGAGGGATTCCCGAGACAGCTACTCTAGATATACTGTCAGAGATGGACGGTAGTGAGTCTCCTCTTATAGACTTGGAGGACCTAGGGTTATAGGACCAGCTTTGTGAGATCGTGATTGTCGTCGGTGCGGCTTTTAGGGTTCCTTCTTAGCCTTGACTTGTATAAGGATTTGTATATTTTGTATATTTGTTTTAGATTTTTAGTATTTGAATTGGTTGGATTCGTCTTGCGTTTTCGTTTGGCGAATTGTTTACCTAGATTGACAAGTAATCACTTTTGCGTTCATTCGTTTTGCGATGTGACTCGGTTTAGAGTGCGTTAGCGTTGCATGAGAGTACGAAAATGGTTAGCTTGAGCCGGGAATCGGATCGGATATTACGTCGATTAAAATGTTTTGACTCGAGATGGACGAGACGTGAAATGTTGACGTAAAACATTAACGCGTTTTGACCGCATATATTTGGAGATGAGCTTTAGTATGAAATCGGAATTTAAAATCCGAGCACTTTTTCAAAAAAAAAAAAAAGTTAGACCACTTTTTACATACATATAATATTGCCTTGTTAGGCTACAGATGTGACTCGACGGTAATCGTCAAAAGGCTACGACACGCCTAGGTGGGGTAGCTTATCCCCCTAAAAAAATATAAAAAATGTCGAAGTCTTGTTCGTCCGACGGGTAGATCCACGTTCTCGCAGCTCTTGCGTGGGTATTTCGGTTTTCCGGAAGGGTTTTAGCGACTTCGGGAGGTCGTTCTTGATGTCCGGGGTTGAGGATGATAGCTACGGTGATAATGGAGGTTTGAATTTCTATCCTTGGGTTGCTCGGGATGTCGCCTGCATGACTATAGGCGCTTGGGCTGAGGCAACTGGACTCCGGGCCGCCTGGGCTTGGGCGGCCGGAAATTCGGCGTAGGCCGATGCGGTCGGGGCCCCGGGTTATGGAAATTTTCGTTGTTTCCTAATTCTTGTGGGATTAGGGCTATATATACGAGTTGTGGGTATTCGTTTTAGAAATAATAGGGTATCCATAGGGTATAGCACACTTATATTTAGCGTCATGTCGGGTTTTGGGAAAATCCTTGCCGAGTGGGTTAGTTCTTTTAAGAAATGTGACCCCGAGGTTAGTTCAAATGATGGTTTATCAGTGGTTGTCGCGCTTAGTCGAGTCAAGATGCAAGATAACTTCTTGCGGGCATGTTCTAGGTTTTGGGATTCGAAGTACCATGCTTTTGTCTTTCCCGGGGGTAAAATTTGTCCTTTGCCCGAAGAGATAGATACTATAGGCGGGTGGAGCTTGGTTCAGCCTTGTGTGCCTTATGGGGATGATGCTTATGTGGAGTGGTTTTATCATTTTGTGGACCTTTCTTCGCTAGAAGAGGCTAAGGGTTATTTTGGTACGGATGGTCTTAACTTAGAGTTACTTTCTAGGACGTTCTCACAGGCTGGCTCTCGTCACCTTTCGACCTTGGCGTGTAGGTGTGCTTTTAACATTGCTATTGCTTGTTATTATCTTTTTGAGGACGCGAGGTCACGTGAAGGCTGGGGTAATCCTCGGGTTTTGGATGTGGTGATGGCAATGGAACATGGACGGTCCCTTCTTTGCTTATTTTGGGTGAGCTTGTTCTGGGTCTTGATGCTAGTGTCCGGCTACGGGGGACACCTTCTCGGAGTTCTAGGATCATCTTACAGGTGTGTTTTTTTGTATTGTCCCCCCCCCCTCTCTTTTCTTGGTTTTATTTTTATGGTTGTGATGTTTTCTAGTGTTTTTACAGGTTTGATTGCAGGAACGACTTGGTTTGGTGGTTCCTCCCCGGTGTTTCAAAGATTATAATTACAGGGGTTTCACGGGCCGGAAAATGATGCAGTTGTGGAGTAAAATTCTCGAGGAAAAGGATTGGCTTTCCTATTTGGCTGAAGGGGATGTGGTCATCAGGTTGTCTATCCCGTGGTGGAACACTAGTGGGCGTATCGGGTTTCCATTTTCGTCTTCGTCATGGGTTTTGCTAATACTATTCATGAGGGATCAAGTTCGTGTTTACCCGGGCATATTGTCACATCAAATGGGTGTCCAACTTTCTATTCCAAAGGATGCTGAAATTATCTCTACTTCTGACCCATGGACGGGGGATTCGCTTAGAAGGTTCAGGATTTCATTGGAACAGAAATTCTTGCGTCCCGTTGTTATTGAGGGTGTTCGACCGACTGACCACGCTTCTATCCGGCGAAGGGTTTGTGAACACTCGTCGGGGCAGATCGACTCAGAAGCTAGGAAGGCAGTACCACTAAGAGGCGAGGAGGTGACTCGAGAGACCGTTACCCAGTGCCTACCTAGAGACAGCGGGATCGATCCTAGTTTAGTCAGTTCATCTGAACGGCCAAGACCGACAAGACCCATATTAAGGTTGTGAAAAAGCAAAGAAAGTGGGATTTGCTGGACTCACGTTTGGATAGGGCGTTAGAAGCTTGCTTTCAGAAAATCGCGGAGGAAGAACGCAAGCGATCACACCCGAACGGTAAGGGTGAGGAAGAGTTGGACCGGTAGAGCCCAGCCATTTATATTATGTATTACTAGTTGATAATATGTGGCGCATTAGTACTAGTTTTTGTGTTGTTTTGACACGTTAACTTCCGGGATGTCCGGACTTTGGATTTTTGACGTAAATGCCTCGACAAAGGCTCGATTTAACAGAATTTTGGTGTTAATGAGAAGCACATTTTTATTTTTTGTATTTTTTTCGTGGTGGCTCGCAACTCGATTCTTCATTTTGCCCGGAGCGCCCTTTCGGGTTTTCACTTCGTCCTCGGCTCACCCTTTTTTGTATATATTTTTTTGCTTTTTTTTACGGCTCGCAACTCGATTCTTCATTTTGCCCGGGGCGCCCTTTCGGGTTTTCCCTCAGTCCTCGGCTCGTCTTTTTTTTTTTGACGACGGCTCGCAACATGTTTCTTCATTTTGCTCGGGGCGCCCTTTCGGGTTTTCACCCCGTCCTCGGCTCGTCGTTTGTGCTTCGTCATTTTAAATCACTCGTTGGTCGGGTCGTAGAAGGAGTCCCCGTCTATACATGAATCGATGAATCGATTTTTTTTGTTTTTCGTTTTTTTTTTCGGTTATTTGGTTGTACCCGGGGAACGGGTTGCCTACGTATTCGCTTTTAGACGTAATCAAACCATGTTCGTAGTTCTTTAGAAAAGTGTGAGTGATTTTGCTTTAGACTTGTTTATGCCATTTATCGATGCGAACTTGATTTTATTTTTGTTTTGTGTTGTTGTTGTTGTTATCGTTTTTTGCTTCCTCCTAAGCCGGAGGTCGGGACGTGGTTTCCAGGGTGTTTATGGATAATATCGTTTGAGTTGATCCATATTGGTCGGGGTTGAGAACTCTTAACCATCTAGGTCGGTGAGGATCACGGCGCCCCCCAAGAGTATTTTCTTAACGAGGTAGGGGCCTGTCCAGTTTGGTTTGAATTTCCCCCTAGGGTCGACGGGAAGAGGTACTCTAATGGATTTGATCACTAAATTTCCCTCGTGTATGTTTTGGGATTTCACTCGCTTGTTAAAGGCTCGTTGGATACGTTGTTGTTAGGCTTGTACGTTGGATAGGGTATGTATCCTAAGTTCATCGAGGAGTACTAGCTCGTCGTACCGTTTTTGGTTCCATTCTTCCTCAGGGATACCACTTTCGGCTAATATTCTTAGTGATGGTATTTCTTGCTCTATTCGTTGGACGGCTTCGGAACCGTAGGTTAGGTAATATGGTGTGCCTCCGCTGGGTGTTTTATAGGATGTTCGGTATCCCCATAAGGCGAAAGGGATTTTGTTTGGCCAATCCCGGTAGTTGTCTATCATTTTCTTAACGATTGTGGTGATGGTTTTGTTGGCTGCTTCTACGGCCCCGTTGGTTTGTGGTCTATTGGGTGAGGATTTGTGAGTTTGGATTTTGTATTTGTCTAGGAGTTTTTTGGGTGTCGGCCATGCAGTGAGCCCCTGGTCGCTAATGATTTCATGAGGTATACCGTATCGGCAGATGATGTTGTTTTGCAAGAATTTCACCACTTGTTTTGAGGTTAGTACGATGTAAGAGGCGGCTTCTACCCATTTGGTGAAGTAATCTACGGCTACTAAAATAAAGCAATGTCCTCCGGTCCCAGATGAGTGTACTTTCCCTATGATGTCTATTCCCCAAGTAGAGAAGGGCCAGGGTGTGGCTATAGTGTGTAGAGGATAAGGAGGTATGTGTTGGATGTTGGCAAACATTTGGCAATTACGGCAGTGCCGAACGTGACGTCGACAGTCTGCCTCTAAGGTAATCCAGTAATAACCCAGTCTCATTACTTTTTGGGCTAGTAGATGTGCACTCATGTGGGATCCGCACTCTCCGTCATGTACCTCTTCCATGACTCTCTCGGATTGGTTTTTGTTTATGCATCTAAGGAGGACTCCTTGTGAGGTTTGTTTGTAAAATAGGCCTTGATTGAGGACGTAATGGGCAGCTTGTATTCGTAGGGCTCTTTTGTTTTTGCTATTAGTGTCGGGTGGATATGACCCGTGGGTTTTAAAGTCTGGGATTGCTTTGTACCAAGGTTCTTCGGTAGTGTCGTCGGTCTCGAGGTTGTGGATGTAGGCTAGTTGTTCGCTTCTTTATACACAGATAGGCATAGAGAAGAGGTGATCGGGCATGTTTATTAGTGAGACTAGTTTGGATAATGCATCAGCGAATTGGTTCTCTTTGCGGGGTATGTGTATGAAGTCAATTTCGGTGAATTCCTTAGACATTGCTTCTACTTTAGTTTGGTATGGGGTTAGGCTTTCGCTATAAACCTTCCAATTACCCGTGGCTTGGTTGACTACTAAGGATGAATCTCCGTGGACTCTAAAGTTTTTGACTCCTAGAGATATGGCTGCCTTTAGACCTATTAGACAGGCTTCGTACTTGGCTGCGTTGTTGGTAAGTCTGGTTGGGTGGCGGTTTGTTTGCTTCCAAGTTTATTGTTGTTTGATCGGTGGCTGTTTGAGTCTAAGGTTGTTATTCCCGATTTCCTTCTTAGGGTGAAGTTGAGTGGGCTGTTTGTGGTAGCCCTTGCATTTTAGTCAGTTGTTATCGATAATTGGCATAAAGTCGAGTTTTTAAGCGTTTAAAGTAAATTGTTGAAAGAAAGTTAAGCGATTGTCGAGGCATGTTTTTAAAAAAAGATAAAGATGACTGTTTTATTGATAATAATAGACGGGCTAGATGCCCGTAATTTTGTTTGGGAGAGGTGGAGGACATGTTCCTGATAAGTTAGTCGTGTACCTATCAAAAATAACCAACTACGGTCCAACTAAAAATATAGCTAGGGAAGTCGGGATCGATTTCACAGGGAGACAAATAAATCCTACTCGCAATTAAAGTCTATCTAAGTAACCAAATCGGGGGTTTTGTTTGTTTGTTTTAACTAATCTAAAAGTAATGAAGGAATGAAAATTAAAGGAAAAGAAATAACTAAAATAAATAGGATGAATAAAGATGAATAAATATAGAGAGAAAACTAGGATTGTCGGTTCACTACGAATCTCATATGGTCACGGTCTAAGTCACAGGTCTGTCGCAGATATTAGTCTAAGGGGTATTGAAAAGGTCCTTCCGGTCCGCTATTCACCCTAGCATGCGTCTAAAGGCTTCCGATCTTATTAGGGCAAACTAATGTGTTGTAGCAGGTCTAACTTTTACCAGGCTTCCGATCTTAGGTTCAAGTTTACCAGATTCAATTAATCAATCATGCGCATTAACTGACTAATCGCGATTATATGCTACAAGTGACAACTCAGACACAATATCATTGACAGATCTATAAATTATTTAGCGACCACATTCAATTCGCAGATCCCCTAAATCCTAGCGAGGTAAATTAGCTACTCATAATTAATTCAAGAACAACAAGATTAATAAAAGAATTTACTAGATTAAACATCACGAACAATAATAAATTTACGACAAGTATAAAACAATAATTAAGAATAATTAAATATGAAGAAGAAAACAATCAAGAACAAAGAAGAAGGAAGGAAGATTAATAAAATTACCGAAGGAATGAAGGCGATTCGAATCCAAAAGTTCTTACAATAACCGAGTTGTGGGAAGAAATTAAACTAGAGAAAATAAAAGTAGAGAAGAAATCTAATAGAAATCTAAAGAGAAGTAAAAGAGAATAAGGGAGAAGTTAAGAGATTAAGGAGAAGAAATCTAAATAAGAGTCTAGGAGAAGTAAAAGAGAATAAGGGAGAAGTGGTTTATAAAATCTAGTCTAATAGTTTCTTAAATACTAAGTTAAAACAAAAGCTCAAGAGTCTTATTAACCCTAAACATCAAATTAGGAAAGTCTCGGTCTTCGTCCAGTCTCGAGAATAGTCGGTCGAGAATTTTGAATAGTCGGTCGACTATATGGATAGTCGGTCGACTATTAGGATAGTCGTTCGACTATCATAGACCTGTTTCCGTTCTCAGCACTGCGCGCTCAACTTCAAACGCTTGTCATTTCTTCGTTACTTCTTCAAATCGGGCGTATAATATACCGTTGGAAAGCTAAGAGAAAGAGCTTTCCAACTCAACTAGAATCAGATCAATTGGAGTTTTAGAACTCAAGATATTCACATTTTAAGTAGACCCGTTTGGAAACGATCATTCTCTTTTCTTATTTCGCATCAGATTTCATCTTTAAGCACGAGTTTTGCCTTGCTTATGCATCAACGGGTTCAAACCTGCATAAGATGCAACATGACCACAAAGTATCAAATTCGGGGGAAAATAGTAGACAATGCTACTCAATATGCATGGAAATGCGTGCGTAAAAGACGAAATAATCATATATAAATAGCACGCATCAAACCTCCCCAAACCGAACCCTTGCTTGTCCCAAGCAAGCACAAGACAATGAAAAACATCCTAATGGAACGTATATAACTCATAGCGGAGTATGCTTCAAAGTTACCCAAACCAATGCGCAACGATTAAAGTCAATGTAAACAATCACATACAACAAGCTTGATCAATGGCAACAATACTAAACCTTCAACCTTGCAAGACTCGTCTATGTCGGACTCTCACGGATCGCTCATCACACATAAGGGGTGATATTGTGAGTTTATGTAAAAATGGAAAGACAAAGCACTCACCTAAACTGCGACCTACAAGAACATGCATGCAATCTAACATGAAATCAATCTCTAATAACCGTACATACGCATTCTATCGGGAAAAAACACGTGCCAAGGACTTACATATGGTATAAAGTGAGGCTAATCGGGTAAGAAGGGGCAAAACGATATGGATATGAGGAGGTAAAAGACAAGCTAGTATTCCCTACACCCATCAATAATAAATATTCTGTTCTCACCAAACTCCAGTCGAAGAAATTAGGCATAGCAACAAGCGCCTTATCAAAACCGCTTCCCACTAATAACTATGAAATTAGAGAGATCAATTCTTTTCTCATAGCAAAAACACATTCTTCTTCTAGTTTCACTTCATTTTTTCTTTTCTTCTTCTTTCCTTTCTTTTCTTTTTTTTTTCATTCAATTTTTTTCTTTCATTGAATTTTCTTCTTTCATCTTTTTTTTTTCTCAATTCATTTTTTCCAATTCCCTTTTTTTTTTCAACCATCATGGTACCAAAATTAACCCGAAAAAAACAATTCCGTCTAATTCAACTACTAGCTTGACTAGGGTAGGCAAATTATGGCATGTAGTTAATAAACGGGTCAAACATGTCAATTTGGCTATGTGAGGCTCATGGGAATTAATTAAAAGAAAGGATTTGCCTTTTTCGCACATGTCAAAACCACGAGTCAAATGCATACAGGTACCAAGAGACGAATGTCATGCTTATGCAGTTTGATGTTACATGCCTCATAAGGAGTACTACTCTCAACCTAAATGAAACTGATCATGGATGTCATCAGTTTAAGGCTCTAATTTCTTACAAATCTGAGTAGTTTGCCAACAATGAGTCAAGTTTATTCGTTCAGTATCGTTAACCAAAGATGCAAGAATACCGCATGTGATTATATACAAAAATTCTAACGGCGCACTAGGATAAGCAACTAAATGAAGACATAAAAGCAATATCATCATCGCTACATAGCATTCCGACTCAACTAAGACTCGACGAAATGCAAAAACATATTTTTGATTTTTTTGATTTTTTTTTATGCATGCGAAAATGCAAGAAATATGCAAATGGATGAAAACAGACAGAAGCATACCCTCCCCAAACCAAATCGCACAATGCCCTCATTGTGTACATCAAATAATAGGAGGCATAAAAAATACGGGGAAGAAATGTAAAACGATGGAAGTGCAAAAAGGAGAAAAAGAAGAACTACTTACAAGATATATACAAACGGAGACCTTCCCCAAACCGCTCCTAAGCATCAAAATATACCAACTTTGTCATTTTACTTAAAAAACACATCAACGCCCTAAGTAGCATGTCATATTCCTGCGCATGTGAAATATGAAAGCAAATATAAGCACATGATAAGATATAAGTATCAAATGTCAAAAGTATGGAATGAAACATCTTATCATGGGGTGGAGGACCAATCTCCACATGAAGTACTGCATTAATCTCCTCGTCCGCAAGACACGGAGCATCAAAATTAAAATAAAAAAATAAAGTGTTAGTGGTCGTAGGAGAATAGTCAAAAATTGGCAGCAGTGGAGCCGATAAGCATAAAGGTGGAAAAAGAAGTGGAACAGGGGGAACTAAGCCTAAAACCTTAGAAGGAGAGAGGATAACAGGCAAAGTAACCAATAATGGTTCATCTACAATGTCGTGCTCATACTCGTCCCATCCAACCTGGATTTTCGAATCAAAAGCTTCTTTATGAAGCTCATCACGCAGATTCTCACAAAATGGAACCAAGGCACTCGTGTCATAACTTTCGTCACAACCTATCTCATTGTCAAAACAAGGTCCCTTAAAAATAACCGCATTATTAGTCTCACCAACGGGTTCATCATTAGTCAAATAAAGTGAAAAGTTGGGCTTCACACTTTCTTCAGCTAACCAGTCAAAGTACTCTATCACCTCTTCATAGGACTTGCTTTCAAAATCCCTACAAGTGGAAAATATATAGGCTTTTGTAGAGTCTGTCATACCTTTAATGACTGTAAGAACAAGTGTTTCATTAGTGAAACAAGCGGATTTGAGAGAGCTAAGCCAATCGCAAAACCTCTCCATATAAGCTCCAAAAGTCTCATCGGGTTCCTGTGGAAAATCTATAATAATCCTCATGGAAACGGTGAGAACGGTCTCAAGGAACTGGAGTTCCCTAAGACAAAAGATAAACTAAAATAACAAGCAGAAATACACCGTCTCCACGGCAACGGCGCCAAAATTTGATAAGTTAGTCGTGTACCTATCAAAAATAACCAACTACGGTCCAACTAAAAATATAGCCAGGGAAGTCGGGATCGATTTCACAGGGAGACAAATAAATCCTACTCGCAATTAAAGTCTATCTAAGTAACCAAATCGGGGGTTTTGTTTGTTTGATTTAAATAATCTAAAAGTAATGAAGGAATGAAAATTAAAGGAGAAGAAATAACTAAAATAAATAGGATGAATAAAGATGAATAAATATAGAGAGAAAACTAGGATTGTCGGTTCACTACGAATCTCATATGGTCACGGTCTAAGTCACAGGTCTGTCGCAGATATTAGTCTAAGGGGTATTGAAAAGGTCCTTCCGGTCCGCTATTCACCCTAGCATGCGTCTAAAGGCTTCCGATCTTATTAGGGCAAACTAATGTGTTGTAGCAGGTCTAACTTTTACCAGGCTTCCGATCTTAGGTTCAAGTTTACCAGATTCAATTAATCAATCATGCGCATTAACTGACTAATCGCGATTATATGCTACAAGTGACAACTCAGACACAATATCATTGACAGATCTATAAATTATTTAGCGACCACATTCAATTCGCAAATCCCCTAAATCCTAGCGAGGGAAATTAGCTACTCATAATTAATTCAAGAACAACAAGATTAATAAAAGAATTTACTAGATTAAACATCACGAACAATAATAAATTTACGACAAGTATAAAACAATAATTAAGAATAATTAAATATGAAGAAGAAAACAATCAAGAACAAAGAAGAAGGAAGGAAGATTAATAAAATTACCGAAGGAATGAAGGCGATTCGAATCCAAAAGTTCTTACAATAACCGAGTTGTGGGAAGAAATTAAACTAGAGAAAATAAAAGTAGAGAAGAAATCTAATAGAAATCTAAAGAGAAGTAAAAGAGAATAAGTGAGAAGTTAAGAGATTAAGGAGAAGAAATCTAAATAAGAGTCTAGGAGAAGTAAAAGAGAATAAGGGAGAAGTGGTTTATAAAATCTAGTCTAATAGTTTCTTAAATACTAAGTTAAAACAAAAGCTCAAGAGTCTTATTAACCCTAAACATCAAATTAGGAAAGTCTCGGTCTTCGTCCAGTCTCGAGAATAGTCGGTCGAGAATTTTGAATAGTCGGTCGACTATATGGATAGTCGGTCGACTATTAGGATAGTCGTTCGACTATCATAGACCTGTTTCCGTTCTCAGCACTGCGCGCTCAACTTCAAACGCTTGCCATTTCTTCGTTACTTCTTCAAATCGGGCGTATAATATACCGTTGGAAAGCTAAGAGAAAGAGCTTTCCAACGCAACTAGAATCAGATCAATTGGAGTTTTAGAACTCAAGATATTCACATTTTAAGTAGACCCATTTGGAAACGATCATTCTCTTTTCTTATTTCGCATCAGATTTCATCTTTAAGCACGAGTTTTGCCTTGCTTATGCATCAACGGGTTCAAACCTGCATAAGATGCAACATGACCACAAAGTATCAAATTCGGGGGAAAATAGTAGACAATGCTACTCAATATGCATGGAAATGCGTGCGTAAAAGACGAAATAATCATATATAAATAGCACGCATCAGTTCCTCCGCACCTCCCCGGACTCGATGGAATAGGAGACAAGACATTTATTATTATTATTCTAGTCTAGGCCCTAAGACGAACTAGACTCTGACTAAGACCGGTCATGCGGCCTGGTCGCGTTGTGATGTCGGCCCCTCGTGCTCCCTGGGTCTCAACATCTGTCGCATCCCTCTGAAGATGCTCCCCTTGAGCGGCGCCTGGAGGCGGCTCTTGGGGCCGGCTTGTCAAGGGGCTTGAAGTGACTTGTGACTACTACCGACGTCACTATCTCTCCCTCGGCAACCGAGAAGGTAAAGTCGGTCTTTTGTCATTTTGTCGGGGAGTAAGCTCCTGCCTCGATTAGGTCTTGGATAGTGTGCTTCAACGAGAAACATGCCTCGGTGTCGTGCCCATTGCCCCGATGAAATAGGCAGTAAGCATTGGGACTCCACTTTTTATTTCTTTTGCCATCCGGCGGGTCTGGAGTGGGACCCTGAGGTTTGAGTAGCCCTTGATCTATGAAGTGTTTAAGGGTCTCGGAATATGTTGAGCCGAGTTTGGTAAACTCTCTGCAGGGTGTTTTGGCTTTGTTAGGTAGTATCTTGTGAGGAGTCGAGGTTATTTCTTTGTCGTTCTCAGGGGATTTCGCCCGTACGGAGTATCTAGGTGATTCGCTCGGGGTGTGTGTATGGTAGTTAATCGGACTGTAGTTCGGTTCGCTCTCTGCGTCCTTATTTTCGAGAAAGTAGAGGCGGCTATCCATGCGACGAACGAAGCGGGACAGATGGTCTATCGAGGTTCGGATATTGTGCACCACCTCAGCTAAGGCGTTAACGTCGGTCCAGAGGTTCTCAATCACTCCCGGTTCCGCGGAGATGTTGGGGATAGATTTCTGCAAGATGGTGCCGTGGATTAGAAAGATTTCGTCGGACGTCTTAGAGACTCGAAGGATGCTCATGATTGAGCGACACGGAACCGAGACCCTTGAACCATATGCGTGTGGTCATTAGTTTAGGGATTCAGATGCTTTAGACTTTGGGTGTATTCGGCGAAACGCCTATTTGAGTTTTTTGTCTCTGTAACGAGACGATCTGACACAAACCTCGATGGTGAGGTTTAAAGAGGACTTCCCAAATGAGCCGACCCAAAACGTAAAATCTCGAGTAGAGGTGATCCTAGTAGCTAACACGGACAGTTAGACACACTGTTGTATGACGTAAGAGGTTGATCACGATCCCGGCTCTAGATCAAAGAATTTGGATGTATGCTTCTTTCGAAAACGACCAGTTTTGCAAATTTTGAAAAGGATGGTTTGTGAAAAAAGTGATGGCATGCCGATATTGTCTGCGGCATGTAAGTGCGTTGCTATGTGGGTGCATCGGAAATGATGACGAAATGTAAATATGTTTTTTTAAAGGAGCGTGGTTCTTTTAGGGGAACCGGTTTTTTTTAAAATAATTACGTGACGCTTCTATCGAAGATGCTATTAATTAGCTAGTTCGATACTTGTGGGGTGTGTGATGCTCGTGATGGAGCGTGAAGTATGATGACAATCTCCTTAAAGGTGTGACTAAATCCTTAGTGAGGGATTTAAGTGGTGAATAGTGTCTCTTAGAAACTTTCGCTCTTCAAAAAAAACTTTTTTTACAAAAAAAATTAGTGACCCACGTTCGTCAGTTGTACTAATTAGCTAGGTTGAACCGATACGGACACGGACACGGGACACGGGTAGGTATCAGACACGTGACACGACATTCGAAATTTTGTAGGACACGGACACGGCAGGAAAAAAATCAATATGCATATTTAAACAAAGAGAATTTGATGATTTTTATACCTAAGATATACGTTCGGTTACTTACACTATCACAATTATCATAAAATAATAAAACAAAAATTAAAATCTTATAAATTTGAAGTTAAAAATCAAATTTTAAAAATTCAAACAATTGTACCACCATAATATAATTATTTAGTCTTATAATAAGTGTTTATAGCATCAAGTAACCACCGTAAACCTACAATATTGTCATTTATTAAATTCGGAACCCAATAAAATAACGTTATGTATGTCCGACGAGTCTCTAAATATTACGAACCGGGTCGGACACGTCTCCAAATTTGACGAACCGTGTCCGATATATGTCCAAATAAATTAAAAAAACCGGACACGGTTTTACAAGTGTCCGACACGTATTGTCGTGTGTCCGACAAGTGTGTCCGACACGACACGTTGATTTGGAGGAGTGTCCGTGCAACCTAGCTAATTAGCATTAGACGGTGGGGGTGTGCATTGTCAAAAAAAAGTGTTTTAAAAGTGTAACCGCTTTTTGAGTTTCTTGACTTCATTAATTGAAGCTTCGGTTGTGCTAACGGTATGTGTGTAAAAATTTTTTTTTTTTAAAATAAAATGTAACCGCGTGGTGGCTTAACCCCATTAATTGGGAGTTTCGGTTGCATTAACGGTAATCATTGTTGTTAATAGGTTTTAATTTGGCCAAGGCGATGGCACTAAAAACTTTTTTTTTTAAAGCAGTGAGTGTAAATTTTGCCATGATAACGGCATCTAAAAATGTTTTCCTTTTTTAGAAATAACGATTTGATCAGAGTATTGATGTTTAAATGGTCGTTTTGAAAAGATGAGGTATTTTCGAAAACGGAATTGGGTGCGGTTGAATATGTTGGCGTGATTGAATCCAGATTTTTGGTGTTTTATTTGGGTTGTATTGTTCAAACACGCTACACATAACTAGGAATACATACACTCATGCAGGATGCAGACTCGGGTAGGTTAGGGTAGGCTACCGCCCACGAATAGTCTTTACATAGGTATTAATGATCTGGGGAGACGAGTGTCATACCGTCCGTTCGGAACTATCCGCTTAATAATCCCGCGGGTTACGCGTTTGGCGGCCGGAGCGTCAATCGAGGATCTCTCCGCGTGTCCCTAGAGATCTTACCGCGAAGAGGTCGATTGGTCCTGATATCGGTTAGGGGGGGCTTTTTAGGGCCAAAACATGTAATGACCACAACTAGGAACTAGGAAATGAGCTTCACCGACCTCGTTCAAGTTACACCACCGCTAGAAAATTGTACCCTTAAGCACTCCATGCCTGGAATGACTCTCATTGCCAATGGTTTCGGACATCCGGAAACCGTCGATACTGAGTAAGGGGTGAGGGTACGTATTGGGAAGCCAACATCCGATAGATGTCAACATCCAATCCCGCCCGCACTATAGCGGCCTCTACTAATCAATCAGTTGGCTGATATCCTAGTTCTTTTGTTTTGGTGGAAATATTGTAACATCCGTTGTTTTAAACCTATATTTAGCTACGTCGGTTATTTAAGGACAAGTAAGTTTCATCGTCGAAGTAGTAGTGTTTACATTCTTTGCATGCGATTTCACGTAACAAGCAGGCCATGAAAATATGCACGTAGGAGAGTAGAGAGTACTAATATTATAGGTATTAGCAAATCAGTTTTAACGTGATAATACGGATATTAGTCGTTCTCGTGGTATACTTTACCTGGTATTCTGCTTAAGACGCGTCGGTTCGGCATTAATAGAGATGCGTCGAACCCAATAAGGTGGGCACCCGGACTAATACGGAACCCGACCATCACTTTGTTCAGTTTTAAGTTATTTTACGTTTTGAATTCCGTGTTAGGTGATTTAGCATGCGATTATAAGGTCATAAAAGCAATAAATCATACGAAAAACTGTAAGTGCGAATGTAAGTAAATCACATTGTGAGAAATTGCACCCTCAGAGTATACACTAAACGGGACTCGATGCATAGATAGTTTTGAGAACGGATCTCGGAATTACTCGGGTCTATTTAGTGTGTTTTAGTATTTGTGGTTGAAGTTGGGACGTTACGTATTTTAGTAGATGCTTGTGGGCCTAACGCCCACATCTAGTGTTGTCGTAGTGCATAATAATAGAAAGTACAAATATGGAAAATTTTGTTTAGATGGCAACCTAGTGACGACTCGATCAATAGGCAGATCCTCCTAACTTCAACCAGTGACTCCGGCAGAACTCTGTTACCGTTTGACCTTCTCGCGGCTACTCCGGCAGAACTTCGTTGCTAAGGACTAGTTCTGCGGCTAATCCGGCAGAACTTCGTTACTAGTTTTGAGCTAGTCGATCACAGGCACCTCGGTATCGAGTGGGGTGCTCGAAGGTGAGGAGTAGCGTCGATGTCGCTTTTTTATCGGAACTACGATCGAGTGGATCGTTTGCCTCAGGTGTCGGAGTGCGAGCCCTTAGCGAGAGTTGAGAGGGAGAAGAGAAGAATGAATTGTGTGTCCAATTAAAGAGGCGGAGTGGGGTATTTATAGATGTTTTCGGCCCTCATCGCCCATATGGACGCCTGAGCTGGGGCACACCAAGACGTGGTGAGACCCAGGCGAATCGGGTGGGGCGGTTGTGATTTTGAGGATACGATTTTGATACTTTCCAAAACCGTGAGGCGGACGTATAATATGTTTCTTGGGTGTTAAGGCTTCCCACGGCTTGACCTGGCGCCGTGGATTTAGTGGGCCTCGGGTGTTCATCCCGAGGTTCGCTTGACACGGTGTTGACTCGGTTCGAGTTTCGGGGCGGACTTGGGGTCCCGGTGTCGGAATTAAATCTAATTAGTGTCTATGTGACCGTAACGACACGACTAAGGCTGCCATCATGTTAGTTTTTAATTTTTCCGAGTAATTATTTGATCCGTTCTATAAGAAAACTACCTATAACATCGCGAACCCGTGTCGCGTTGCAGTCCTATCGTCATCGGGTGTTTGTTGGGCACTTCTGCAGCCACCAGGTTCAAATCTGGGTGTCTACAGGTTCATTTTGCCAGATCATTTTAATGTAAGTAGCCTTAACTAGCTCTTTAATCTTGCACACTTTCTTCCACATCTATGGCATGTCAGATGGAGGTTCGTAAAGAGTCCACCCAGTCCCCTTCAGGTAAATGTGGTTTACCCACTTGACCCATAGCGTGTCTGCCTTTATAAGCACCCACCATGCTAGTTTACCAACAGAAGCTCGATTCCATATTAAGTCATTCCTGATTTCCAATCCCCTTTCCTGCAAAGGGCGACATATCTTTTCCCAAGCTACCGTGGGAACTCTCTTATAATTAGTTCCTCCGTCCCATAGAAAGTTCCTACAAAGGCTCTCAATGTTCTTAATAACAGAAGATGGAAGAATGAATATGGAAGCCCAGTATGTGTGTAATTTTTCAAGACAGACTTGACAAGCACTAGTCGACCAGCATATGAAAGTTTCCTGGTACCAAGTGCTCGGATTCTGTCCATAATCTTGTCTATCAGTGGCCTACAGTCCTTTGCGTTTAGTTTCGTAGATTTAACATGGACACCTAGGTATCTGAAGGGCAATGTCCCCTCCACACACCCAGACACATGTACAATATCTCTTCTGATCTCAGCATCAACCCCATTAAAATATACATTCGATTTTTCAGGGCTCATCTTAAGCCCTGATGCAGCAGAAAAGGTGGAGAAGGTTCTAAGCAGAATCATTATCGACTAAGGCTCACCCTTAATGAACAATAGGAGATCATCTGCAAACATGAGACTAGATAGCTTGAGAGGGGCACAAAAGGGATGATACTTAAACCCCATATATAGTGGGTAGTATGAAATAGTAGTCTTGTCAAGTATTCCATGCAAATAGTATACAATAAAGGTGATAATGGATCACCTTGTCTCAATCCCCTTTTGCCATTATAGAAACCAAAGCAGTCCCCATTTAGGGACAAAGAATATGTAGCAGTTGTAACACTTTCCATAATCAGGTTAAGAAATACAGAAGGGAATTTCAAAGCATTGAGCATCTGTTCAAGAAAGGCCCATTCTATAGAATCGTAGCTCTTTAAAGGTCTACTTTGAATAAGCATCTTAGGGACACTGATTTCATCCCATTTTGTTTGACGAGGTCTTGACATATCAAGATGTTCTCAATGATGTTTTTCCCTTGAATGAATCCACCCTGAGTAGTTGAGATAATATCTGGAAGAAGTGTTCCCAGTCTGTTGCATAGAATTATAGATATGACTTTATACACCATATTACAACAAGCAATAGGTCGAAATTATTGAACATTTTGAGGCTTAGGCACCTTTGGTATCAAGGTAATAGTTGTGCAAATTAGTTGCTTAAGGAGCCTACCATTTCTAAAAAAAATCATGAACAGCCTCACAAACATCATGACCACAATAACTTCCCAACTTGCTTTAAAAAACTTACTGGAATAGCAATCTGGACCTGGTGCCTTGTCATTTGGAATCCAAAACTACCTCCTTGATCTCCTCATTAGTCACATATTTTAGTACAGCAACATGATGATTTGCAGTACAAGTAGCTCCTTGCTGAATAATGTGGATACTCACAGGAGCAGTGCTGTAATTAGAACCTAGTTAAGATTGATAAAATGATAAGAAACCCTGCTGAATTCCTCGTGTCAGTCTGCAGCACCCCATCTTGGTCACTGATTTGTTGGACAACATTCATAGCTCTCCTGGCTCTAAGGACACCATAGAAGTAAGTAGTATTTGCATCCCCCTCTTGCATCCAATGAGCTTTAGCCTTCTGTTTAAGATATATAAATTGGAGTTTTTCCAATTCAATACACTTCTCATGAGCAACATACTCCTTATTCAACAATTCTTTATTGCCAGGGTCTAGAATTAGGGCCTTTTGACAGTCCAATAACTAAGCTCTGGCAAGATCAGCATTCCTCTCCACATCAGAGAAAAAAGTTCTATTGAGATCCTTAAGATGACCCTTGAGAACTTAAGCTTCTGAGCAAGCACAAACATTCTAGTACCATCATAATTCTTCAACCAATTTTCCTAAACCACTGCCTCATAAGTTGGATGGGTAGGCCACATATTAGAGAACTTAAAGGATCTCTTTCTGTTAGGCAAAACCTGAGCTGATTGTATGAGACAAAGTGTGTGATCAAACGTGCCCTTAGGAAGAAAGGATGCCTGAAGCTCAGGAAAGCAGGTTTGCCACTTCTGATTAATCAAGACCCTGTTCAGCCTGGAATACACCCTATCCTTAGGTTTCTGTTTGTTAGACCAAGTGTAATAAGCACCAGTGGAAGGGCATTCAATCAAGTCACAATATAAGATACACTCCCTGAAATGATCAGCAACAATGTGATTGAATCCACCTCCCAGTCTCTCGTCAGGAACAAGAATACAATTAAAATCTCCCCCAATAGCCCATGGACCGGTCATGGAATCAGCTAAACTGTTTAGTCTTTGCCACAATGGGATCCTTTCATCAGTACCATTAAAAGCATATATCATAGTCACATGGAACTGCATCTGAGTAACACAATTCACCACCTTCAAGTGAATAAATTGAGGATCATAAGCTATAACATTCACAGTAAACAAATTAGAATCCCACCCAACCTAAATTCTTCCCCCAATATGGGTATGTGAGTTGGTGGTAATACTCCAATGATTAAAAATCATCATAGCTTGGTGTTGATTCTGCGGTTTCACCTTAGTCTCAAGCAAAGCAAATAAACCTACCGTATTAGCCAGAAGGAATTTATTTATAGACAATTGTTTCTGGCTTTTATTCATACCTCTTACATTCCAAATGGCTATTCGCATGGAGACTTGGTATGACCACGTATCCTATTTCCATCATTCTTCTTATGAGATCCTCCCGCTAGCACCTCTTTGAAATAAGGGCTAGTTGGATCCTCATCAACTCTCTCTTTGCCAGGTTCTTGTACCTGTTTGGGAGTCGAGGACCCAGCTGGCATCCCATACTTTGGCTCCTGCACATCCTAGGATACTACAGGGGTACCACCAGAAGCTTCACCCTTCTGCAGTACAGGTTCAACCTCCTGAATTGGAGGTGGAAACCTAGGAACCGAGGGTGCAATCTCCTTCTTTTTCCATATAATGCCTTGAGTTTTTGGAGTCTTAGTTCTCCTACATTGCTTTACATCATGGCCCAGCCCCGAGCAACCTGTGCACCTTATAGGTTTCCATTTATATTCCAAGGGAATCCCCACCATCTCTAGCATAGCCTAGTCTGGTCTTTTTTTCAGTTGTCGGATCACATTGCTTAAACTTGCCCACCCTTCTAGCTATTTTGGGCAGGCTATCCCCCAAAATTTTAAGGGCAGTTTATGAAGACATATCCACTTTAGGACACACTTCACATCCTCTTTTTCAAGATCTATATCAGGTAGCCAACGTTTGATTATCACAAGTTTGTTGTCAAACATTTAAGTACCTACCGCTAACACTGCGTCTTGCATTTGCTTCGTTTGGAATCTCACCAGAAATACTCCATTAGGCAGAAATGATATGGTATCAATAGTATGGTGCTTCCATATACGTCTAATGTACCCCTCAAATACAGGCCAAGGAGGATTAGCACCAAGAACAAACCCGTAGATCACATTTTGCCAGTATTCCAATTCATCCTTGACATCTTCCTCAGTGAGTTGAAGAAAATCCTCTTGTTCCTCATCCACAATTTGCATAATTTTACGTCCATGTCAATCAAACCAGACCCCCATACTGTCAACATCGTTCACAGATACTTCCGGTTCAATCGAGTCTTTTGCAGCATTAGTATCAGGGATTGTGTTCGGACTACCATGTTTAATTACCTTGTCCAAATCTGAACTAGCACCAATATCGTGACCAGATGATTGTTTCATAGTCCCCTCTTTCTCCTTACTAGAATTCTTACGCTTAGTAATTTACGTAGGTTCGCAGGTGTGACTTCCATAGCTATGGCACAGGAAACCTTGAGTCGCACGTAAGGGTTTCAGATCGCCATAGGAGAGGAGCGTTTTAGGGTTTTTTTCGTGTTAAGATAAGAGCGTTTTCTCCCAATTATTTATAAAATACTATACTTTTGACTGTTATATTTGATTTATAGTTTTGGTTCCGAATTTAAAAATATATTACGTTACGATAACGATGATAATATAAAATGTTAAAGAAATGCTATTTTTTATACATTTCACTTATTTTAATACTTACGTATTTTCTATAAGATAACTTCTATTTTAAGTAAGTTTCTAAAATTTGTAAATTTCTTTAAATAGAAAGTTTTCTTTCATTATAAAATGTATATTTATTTTATCTTCATATCATTTACAATGATTATCTCATTTGAATATCGATAACGGCTTGTTTTGGAGTTATGGAATAAGGATAGGTATGGAGTTTAGAGTAATATATTATGGGGTTTACATTTTTGCCATCAACTGTAAGGCTTGTGTGTCTATATGGGGCACATTGATTGTTGAACTGGACACACTTGGTGTTCAGTAGTGTATACATATCTCTTTAAGTTCGTACCTCGTATTGTAAGACGTCGTTGGGTTGAACCTGACACATTTGGTGTTCCATAAGGGGTGTGTATATTTACTTAAGCTAGGACCTCGCATTTATTAGTCGCCGTTCTATTATGCTTGAGTTGCCTAGATTAGAGATCGAAGTTTGATTTGTTTGAACTAAGTTCTCGAAACTAGTTTTTAGTCTTTTCCTAGTGAAAGTCTAACCTCGGACACTGACTCTTTCCATAACGCCATTTTGAATATTATTATTATTATCGATTGGTTTTGACTTACAGGTTGGCAAATGCTTAAGTTTCTCCGAAAACTTATTTTCATCATATCTTTTAATGTTATCCAATTTAAAAATAAATTAGTACATTAATACTATTATTATTATTTTCCATATATTATGATATAATATGGCTGGGAGAACGTTCGAGTTACTCCACACTGATGTGGTTATTATGTTTATAACATCACAGGTATTTGATGCTGAGTTTTGGGTGTGAGCTAGCGAATAGTGTGGATCCTACTCTTTCTTCATTCGTGTTTACTTATGGTTTGTATAAATCCGCTAGGAGAATTTTCTTTTTAGCCCTTTTGTAAAAAGTGGCCTTTGTATTCACTTACCATTTCTTTTAGTAAGATATAGGCCTCGTTTGGTTCACCATGGGAAGATGAAGTTACCGGAAACTTAAATTCACGTGAATATGTATTTCATGGAAATTACAAAAATATTGTTTGGTTGTCACGTGGGAAATGACTTCATGCGAGAAGTTCTACATACCAAGGGGGGCTTGGTGAGTAACTTCCCCCATTATGGAGGAAGTGGCAATTCCTAGGAAGTGGCAATTCCCATGAAGTGGACAACCAAACAACTCCCAGAAAATGCACTTCCCGGTAATTAGACGAGCAATCAAACGAGCCCATAGCTTGTCAGTGTGTTTTAATCTCAACTCTACAGTGTTTCCGCCACTGTATTGCGTTAGATTTATTAAGGGATTACATAGAATCATAAGCTTTTTTAAGGTCCAGTTTCATCATGGCCCTAGGAGAACAGGCTTTCCTATTATAAAGTTTTATCAAATCTTGACATATCATGATGTTCTCAACAATCTCCCGCCCTTGGAGGAAACCACTATGATTCAGACTAAGTATCTCAGGTAAGACCTTACCCATTCTTTTAGCCAAAATCTTTGTAATACACTAATAAAAGGTGTTGCAACATGCTATTGGTCAAAATTGACTAACAGAGGTGGCCTGTCAACCTTAGGAATTAGAGTCAAAATAGTATGATTGACTTGTTTATGTAGCTTGCCATGCCTGAAGAAGTCTTGTACTGCCAGAATGACTTCCTGCCCAATAATAGTCCACGAATCCTTGAAGAATTTACTCCCATACTGTAGACACCCACATTTTGACCGCCAGGTGTCTATAATAGTTCCCGCCAAACACCCGATGATGATTGGACGTAAACGTGCTTTGATGGATTCGGATATGGGCTCATAATCATGGACATTTGGTTTAGACTTACTACGGAGTACAAATCTTACAAAACCAACCTCAAATCCAGGCCCAGTGGGTCGTTTCGAGTCAAATAAGACTAATTTGGGTCGAAACCGTCACCAGAGGTAAAACCGTCTTTTAGCGACCAGGTCAAACCCGGTCAAAGATATTTTTTCCCGAGACCCGCGGACAAACCGTGACACCTCAAGTGTCCGGTTTGGACTCCAACACTACCAAAAAATCAGCTTCGAGAACATTAAACAATTCCATTGAATGTAGAATTCGATCTCAAGTAGGAGTTCTATCCAGAAACCGAATCAGACACCGACCGAGCTCCAAATACTCGGCCAAGACATCCAAAACAGCCGAAACTCTCCCCTTGACAGCCGAGATATTTGGCTTCCCCACTAAGAAACGAGACTTTGGTTTCCTCTCGAACTCTCGTATTTCCTATCCAAACCGGTATTTCTTGTCACACAAGCAAGACTACCTCGATTCCTATAAATAGGACCTCTCGTCCAACACAAAACACACGTTTTGACATGGTTTGACAGCCATTATACACATACATCCTCGATATCTATTAGAAATAATTCAAAGCAAATCCCGATATATTCCCGAAGAAGCCTCGAAGCCCCGAGAAACCGTCCAACCACACGCCCAACCACACGTCCAACCACACGTTCAACCACACACCTTAACTCATCCCACATCATCTCGACGCTCCCAAGTTTAATCCACTTTCCGACGAGCCTTATCCCGAGAAAACAAAGCATGTAGGTTGAGGGTGTAAATCAAACCCGATTCTTCTCTTCCTTTCTCACGTTTTTTATGGGTCGTGTCGTCATCCGTCATATTTTTAATATGGGTCGTACGTCGCATATTTATTTTTTCTAATATCGATACTACGAAAAACTATTTTTTATAACGTTCTTAAAATACGATATTGATTCTCTAATCGAATATCGTATCTAACAAGAACAAAATTAAATATTTCTCGTTGATGCTAAATAAAATCGTTACATCTTTTTAAAACAAAATTCGACGATTTTATACGCGGAGAGAATTAACATCTTTTTCGTTCAAAATTCTCTTTTCTTACTTTTCGTTCAAAAACAAACTTTTTTACAAAACTTTTCTAAAAATCATTCCGAGTATTCGATATCGATTTCATAATCGAATATCGAAAGCATAGATCGAGTATAAATTAATTCATATTTATACGCGATCTATCGAAATCAACAATTTCTCGAAAAACCGAACCGGGACAGCAAACCGTGCGAGCCGCGCCACCCTTAGGCGACTCGCACGGCGGCCTGAATCCACGGCCCCTTTCTTCTTCGTTTTCCTCGACTTTTTTCCTGAACATCGCTTTCTTCTACAAAACGATTTTTCTCAAAACTCTTTTTATCTTTTCCGAATATTTGATATCGATTTCATAATCGAATATCGAATACGGCGAATATCGAAAATATGAATCGGGTATAAATTAATCCATATTTGTACACGATTTATAACAATTATCGATTTTTTCGACAAAATAAAAAACCCGAACAGGCTGTCACGCGGGTCGCGCGCCTGTCAGGCGACTCGCGCAACAGCCTGGTTCGCCGAGTCTCTTTTTTTCGTTTCCCCGTTTTTCTATTTTTTATTCTTCTCGAGTCTTACATAAAAAGCGACCTTTCGCGACATATTTCGATAAATACCTTTTTGACCTCGGTCAACGCGTGCTAATCCATCACGTGACACAAATCTTTTCCAAAATCATGCATATTATTTACTTACGTCTTTATTCAAATTATTCAATCGTTACTAACTCGTTTTCTCGTGTTTGTAGCAGCTTCTTTTATTTCTATTGTTTTATTAGACTAAAACGAACTTCACATGCTAAAATAACTTTGACGTTATTAGTTTAACATGCATTAAACGACATAGCAACCCATTTATTTTTCTCTCACATGTCTAGGGAAAATAATCTTTGCATATCATTCAAACGTCGAACTAACGCGTGTACGTAAAAACGAACGATATCTTAGTAAAGGCCGCTAAGTGCGGGCGGGGTTGGGTGTTCTCAATGAACTTCCCAACACGTACCCTCACCTCTTACTAAGAATCATGGTTTCCGGATGTCCGAATCCATTGGCAACGAGAGTCATTCAATATACGATATCCGATAATGTCGGTATCGATATCTAATGCTAAGGGACGAACCCGATAAACTCTGACATCGGAAATGGGCCATGTTTTAAATATGGCCCACTACGACATAGAGTGGGTTCGAATGGTTCCGAATAACCACAAAATTCGGTGGCGACTCCTACTTCGATTTAAAATTCAATTTGACCATCTCATATGGAGATTCATTCGCCTCCCCAAACCCGCGCGTGGCCGCGTCGGGGTGGACCTATGTCATGTCCACAATTTGGCGACTCTGCTGGGGATCAACTGATGTGTCACTTACCATCGGCATCCTCAGGGTGAGACTCGAAAAGAAATCGTTCGATTAGTAATGTACACGTTTTAGTTCAATGGTTCATGCATAACCTCATTCTTTCCCGGGCCGGTTACTTGTGACCGACGTCCCACTATACCACGGTGCATTCCTAAATGGGTGCACTAAAGACTTCGATGGCGGAACTCGCATGGGTTTTACGGCAGGTTCTAAGACCAACTCGGCTTAGGAAGTCCGTCCAGATTTGCGAGAATGCGATCGTCGTTGGTATAGACCCTATTCGACCGACCGAGACTTAGACTAAGAGCATACATGGCGTCATTATACTGTTTCCGTGACTACATGCTACTTGATCTTCTTTGGTCTTTTTCAAAAACCGTCCTTTTCAAAAAAAAAACTTGCATCCTTTTCAAACCCATCTACTTTTTCAAAACCCGGAAAGCTACCAAATTTAGGACTTATGATTTTGACTCAAAATAGCCTATTTTTAGCTGGTATGCTGTCCAAACCTTTTCAAAAAAAAACCCGAAATCTCGGCCCGATAGCCTTTTTCTCGGTTTTCAAAAAAATCGGACCATCCTACCCGACTTTTGTTCGGTTAACAAATCCAAATTCTCTTTTCAAAACCCTCTTCTTCTTAGGACTTTCCGTATTTAGCAGTGTCGGGTCTTGTCATAGGTTGTAAGAGTCTATAGCGTCGAAATTCCGTCGATCTTACATCACGAGTCTCTACCCCATCCCAAGTCCGCCTTGTTTGTCAAGGCACGGTCCACCTACGTAGGACAAACTCCTACAAAGGGAAGCCCGTTTACACACTCGAGTCCAAAGTCTGGGGAATTCTCACGTAGACCTTCCTTCGAACGGGACTAGGCCCACTTTGTCGAATCCTAAGGAAGGCCCACCGTCCATGAGTCACCCGTCTAGGAGTCGGTCTTCAGTCTTTTTCTCGTCTAGTCTTTTCCTTGCTCGGGATGTACTCTTTGATTCTAAGATCTGGGTCAGTCACTGATTACGCGGTGCCCTTACAGACAGGCCACCCCACACCCGAGCCATGACGCAACAAGCCGTAGACGAATTGAGGGCCTCATTAACCAAGCTGGAAAACATGATCACGTCGATGAGAGGGGACCAGATCGCCATCCTCACCCGGGAAAGTGCCGTGGAGCAGGGAACTCCCAGCGGCAGTGTCGATACTACTGGGCCTTTAGCTGAGTTGTCCAGCGCAGTCCACAAACTACAGGAACAGGTCCATCTGTCAACCCAAAACTCCATCCACACGGAGAATGCTCGGATCTACACCCCATTGACCGACGAACTACCCGCCAATCTCAATCTGACGGGTCTGCCAATGTTCGAGGGTACCGAAGACCCGGTCCACCATATCCGGGCTTTCAAGGAATTCATGGCCCTTAAGGGGGTTATGTCCAACATGTTCAAACACCTGTTCGCTTCTTCTCTCGAGAAGTACCCAAAGGCCTGGTACTACCGGCTCGATTCCAAGAAATACAAAACTTGGGATGATGTGGCAACGGAATTCGCTCGGAACTACGCCGACAACACGGAAATCCAGACCACTATGCGCACCCTGGAAGTAATGGCCCAGGAACCTAAGGAAGGATTCACAAAATACCTCCAACGCTGGAGGGCTGAAAGCGTCAAACTGGTCGACAAGCCCAGTGAAAAAGTGCTGGTTGAAGCCTTCGTCAAGAACCTCCTTCCAGCTTACCGGGTTCATCTCCGGTATGCCATCATACCTAGCTTCGCGGTCCTAACTGAGATGGGAACGAGAATCGAAGATGATTTAAGGTTGGAAAGCCTCACTAAGGCCTCCGCCAAGGGATACCAAGGGGCCAGCTCATCAACAAGCAAGCCCACATCCACTGCTGCAACTCGAAGCATTTTTGACGAGGTAAACGCACTTGATACCTCGTCTCAGAAGAATACCACCCCCCGGGTATTCACCGACATAGGCACCACCTATGAAAATGCCCTGCAAAGGCTTTCATCAAAAGGCCTGATCACCCTGATAGGCCCAACACCTGATCTCCCGGTCGAGCGTCGCTCCAAGGCCTACAACCTCCAGGCCTACTGTCAGTACCATCGTGGTAAGGGGCACGATACCGAGAAATATTGGAAGCTAAAGCACCTTATCCAAGATCTCATCGAGAGTGGGAAAATCCCTTTGCCCGGGAGCAAACCCAACAACAAGGATAATCCGTTGGCTACTCACGCCATCTTCGCCGGGGAAATAGTGGATTACTCACACCTCATTTCTCCATTTGTCCCGCAAATAAATGGGATCTGGTGCGACGACGAAGACGACGTCTACTTCACCAAAGGGGAAGCTGTCCCCATCACGCCCGAGGAGATTCAGAAGGATAAGTCCAAGGTCTTAGCCACTAGTCAAGCCCTCATCATTGCCGAGCCACTTAGGGTCGAGCCCGCCCCAGAAGAGCCAACTGCTGAAAAGGCTCTTGTGAAGCAGCTGAATAGAACTCGAGTTGACCTCTCTATATGGCAACTCCTAGTTAGCTCCCAAGAACATTGAGAGGCACTCACTAAGGCCCTCGATCAAGTCAAAATCGACTCTATGGCTACTCCAGCCGAAATGGTAGCCACGGTTCTGCCCCACCTAAAGGGGAAATCCATAGAGGAAGGCCCACTGATTACCTTCTCTAATGCTGATCTACCACCGTTTGAGCCAGCCCACAACATGGCCTTCTACATCGCGGTCATCTGCCGTGGAAAGTACCTACCCATGACCCTAATTGACGACGGGTCAGCAGTCAACGTCCTCCCCTTGAGGACCGCCAAAGCCCTCGGCATCACCGAGGCTGACTACATTCCCACGGCTCAAACCATTCAGGCTTTTGACGGAAGCCCAAAGTCAGTAGCCGGAGCCACAAAAATCACTATCATAACAGGCCCGATAGAAAAGGAGTTGGAATTTCAAGTGATCGACGTGACTTCCTCCTTCAACCTTCTTTTGGGAAGACCTTGGATCCACGCGACCAGGGCTGTGTCCTCCACCTTGCATCGGAAAATCAAGCTACCTTTGCATGACACCGTCATCACTCTAGAAGCCACACCTATGACTGTGGCTAACTGCAACACCTCGGGCCGCACCGATCTCTGGAGGTTCGATTTTGTAGGGGCCATCGAAGAAGATCATCTTTTCTGACCCTACTTTACGGTTCGCCTTGACCGAATGTTGCAAAATCTAGGCTTTCTACCGGGGGTTACATCAAGGCCCGATCTCCCTGCAGGAAAAATCCTCGAAGTTCTGGACAATGGGAGGACTCAAACAGGACTGGGCTACACCCTAACCCCGGAAAACATGGGTCAAACCGGAACCGGCAAGATTATCTTTGTCACTCTAGTGTTCGAGACCGTCCAAACTGGCCTATATTGGCCCACAAACATGCGCCCTGGGACCCACTCGGCCCAGGTCTGCAATTACATACCAGATGACATCTTCGCTCTTATCCAGTCCGAAGATGCTAAGAATGCTGAGCCCGCGCTAGGGCTACTTTTTGGAGAGGAACTCGCGGCCCCAACACCGAAGAAAGAGCTAGTCAGCCTCATTCTCCGCAGCCGCACCTTTGATCCGTCTAAGCTAATCTCAGAAGTCGGGTCCGGGACCAGAGCCTGGAAGAAAACTGTCAAATGGACTGACAGTCAAGGAAGGACTTACAAGCTGATTACAGGGGAAGGAGAAATGCCAGAATCTGAGTCTGAGTCTGAGTCGGAGTCCGAGTCAGAGTCTAAGATTGAGTCTAGTGAGTCTGGTGCTAGGGTCAGTCCTATAACTCCCCCTCTCTCTTTAACTATTCCTGGTGCCTCGGGGTCTGTCCCGGGCACCCTACCTATCCCGCCACTGACTAGTGATCAGTTGGAAGCTCTTTTCGAGCAATTTTCTCAATTCATGAGCAATAATAACAACCGTTCTGCTTACGACTTGTCTCATTTTCAAAACTTTCTCAATTCCAAAAATATTATGTGCAATGACATTGAGAAACCCGACGAACAGTTATCCTTACCTCCACATCTGATCGAGCAACTAGAGCAAACGGAATCCCGCAATCCGGTAATCCAAGAAACCGAATCCATCAACGTGGGAATAACCTTAGAACCTCAGATGCTTAAGATAGGATTATCCTTAGATCCCGAGGAGAAACAACAATTCATAGTTCTCCTTCAAGAATTCAAAGACGTCTTCGCATGGTCCTACAAGGACATGCCGGGGATTGATCGCGAAATAGCCGAGCACCATATACCGATCAAGGAAGGGTTCAAGCCGGTTAAACAAAAACTCCGACGCATGAGGCCCGAATGGTCCCTCAAAGTCAAAGAGGAAGTCGACAAACAATTCAAGGCTGGGTTCATACGAGTCTCCGAGTATCCAGATTGGGCTGCAAACATAGTACCAGTCCCTAAAAAGGATGGTAAGGTACGTGTCTGTGTAGACATTCGGGATCTTAACAAGGCCAGCCCGAAAGACGATTTCCCGTTACCACACATCGATATACTGGTGGATAACACAGCTGATCATGCCCTTCTATCATTTATGGATGGGTATGCGGGGTATAACCAGATAAAAATGGCAGAAGAAGACATGGATAAGACCACCTTCATTACACCTTGGGGTACTTATTGTTATACTGTTATGCCATTTGGTCTCATCAATGTCGGGGCCACCTACCAACGAACCGCCACAACTTTATTACATGACATGATGCATAAAGAAGTTGACATGATGCAAATTAAGTCTGAACTACGTTTGGTTTGATTCCATTTATTGTGGGTACGTAGGCAGCCCCTCAAAAGGGCACAACCACTGCAATCGAGAAAACAGGAGCGGTTTTTAATAAATTTCTTTTATTAATTTCCAAAAAAAAAAATCCGACAAATTCGGAAAAGTTACAAAAAATCAAAACAAAAAAATTCAGCACACATAAATAATACTAATACTTAAATAATAAAGACTAGGGCATTTTTCCCTTTCCTTTGTCCTTAGCTTCCTTTTCGGTCCACCGGCGTCGACGTGGAGGTGAACGCTCCCTAATCACCAAGGGAATCTCCTTAACCCGGGCTCGTTTCTTCAAACTCGATTCCCTGGTCACGTCGCATGGACCTAGCCTATCTCGGACCGCTAGTTTCGGTCCGAGCCTCCTCTCCAAGTCACTAGCACCGGTCTCATTAGCTCGAGTCTTAGTTTTTTACTTAGAACCCTACCCTGGCTCAGCAAAGATAGTTGGAGTCTCCTCTTTATCAAAGAACCGCCTATTGTCTTTTGCCGATTCTCGACGGGCCAAGTCAAAAGCCTCGTTAGTCTTCAAAGTTTTACGGGTCTCCTGGGATTCTTCAGAGGTCCATTTTCGATATGATTCAGAAACCCAAGTAGTTTGACAAGGGCGAGGTATAGTCCACATGACATGGGTAAACCATCGTTGTAGCCACGTGTCACACATAGCGTCCGTCAATTGGAGCGAAACGCTAATGATTGCTTCAGTCTCGGTGATCTGCTGAAACGAACCGAACTGTCTCAGAATACGATCCGGATAAATATGGACGGTCCAGTCCAAAGACAAGATCACCAAGTAACGGGCCTTGTCCCTTCTAGCTAACCCCGTTAGCCTTGAAAGGAACCACCAGATGACATTCCATCTAATCAAAGGGCCACCCTGGAATGTTAGTTCTTCATCCCAATACTTTCGATTTATATAATGACTTGAGCTTATTCGTCGGGACCTTGAGCCAATCTGACAGCTACGATATCTGGATATGTTCACTGGGGGCTCTATGATTGACAGACGCTCGGATAACCAGATCTGCAAAATTTTCGAAAAGTCAAAAACTTCGAAAAATCAAAAAAAAAATCGAAAATTCAAATTTTCGGAAAATTAAAAAAAAAAAAAAATTCGAAAAAAATCAAAATTTTCGAACATTTCGGATAAACCCAAAAAAAAATTTTCGAAAATTCCGGAAAATTCGAAATTTCAGAAAGAATTCGGAAAATCGGGCAATTTTTCGAAAAGAAAAAAAACGGTTAAATACCTGCAAAAGACGGATGCCTCCTGTCAATTGTCGATCCAGGTCAAGTCTTCTAGCATCAAGACCCATAATAATCTCCCCAGTTATCAGCCAAGCCGGGCTGTGACCTGTCTCCATTTGGTCAACTATGCTAATTAGCCTGATCTCACCCAAGCACGAGTCAGCATACATCCGACCTTCGAAGGCATATCGATGCAGCATACAAAAGGCGAAAGCCCTACGCCTATGGGTAGAAGTAATTCTTGCGCCAACTGGGTTCATGAATTTGTCAGCCAGGTCAAATAGGGAAACTGAATCTCCCTTTACCATACGAGCTGTCTCAGCATGCGACAAGCCTAGAAAATCCCTTAGTCTCCTCCTTGGATCAGGATAAAATGGGGGAATAGCAGGACAAGCATTAGGGCACCAACCGCCTATAGCTGCAATTTCTTCGGGAAGGGGACATATTTCTCCTCGAGAAAATACGAAAACATGGTGGGTAGTATCCCAAAAGGATAAGCAAGCATCGAGAAAGTGTGAATCTACCCTAATTCGCTGAAGTGGGAATAAAGCCACAATTCCCATTTGAGTTAGCTAAACTTTATCTTCGTCTCGAAAGTCCTGAGCCCACGCCTGAAGCATCGCAGTCAAATAATCAATACCCATTGCGAGAATAGTTTCTTTTATTTATCCTAAAAGTCTAAGGGATTTTAAGATAGAAGAAAAGATTTGGGTTGGAGTATGAAAAATAAAAGCCAAAACCCTCTATTTATAATAGAGGATATCCCTTTCCCTAGTCATCACACGACGGCCTGAATCCACGGCCTCTTTCTTCTTCGTTTTCCTCGACTTTTTTCTTGAACATCGCTTTCTTCTACAAAACGATTTTTCTTAAAAATTTTTTTATCTTTTCCGAATATTTGATATCGATTTCATAATCGAATACGGCGAATATCAAAAATATGAATCGGGTATAAATTAATCCATATTTGTACACGATTTATAACAATTAACGATTTTTTCGACAAAATAAAAAACCCGAACAGGCTGTCACGCGAGTCGCGCGCCTGTCAGGCGATTCGCGCAACAGCCTGGTTCGCCGAGTCTCTTTTTTTCGTTTCCCCGTTTTTCTATTTTTTATTCTTCTCGAGTCTTACATAAAAAGCGACCTTTCGCGATATATTTCGATAAATACCTTTTTGACCTCGGTCAACGCGTGCTAATCCATCACGTGACACAAATCTTTTCCAAAATCATGCATATTATTTATTTACGTCTTTATTCAAATTATTCAATCGTTACTAACTCGTTTTCTCGTGTTTGTAGCAGCTTCTTTTATTTCTATTGTTTTATTAGACTAAAACGAACTTCACATGCTAAAATAACTTTGACGTTATTAGTTTAACATGCATTAAACGACATAGCAACCCATTTATTTTTCTCTCACATGTCTGGGGAAAATAATCTTTGCATATCATTCAACCGTCGAACTAACGCGTGTACGTAAAAACGAACGATATCTTAGTAAAGGCCGCTAAGTGCGGGCGGGGTTGGGTGTTCTCAATGAACTTCCCAACACGTACCCTCACCCCTTACTCAGAACCATGGTTTCTGGATGTCCGAATCCATTGGCAACGAGAGTCATTCAATATGCGATATCTGATAATGTCGGTATCGGTATCAAATGCTAAGGGACGAACCCGATAAACTCTGACATCGGAAATGGGCCATGTTTTAAATATGGCCCACTACGACATAGAGTGGGTTCGAATGGTTCCGAATAACCAAAAAATTCGGTGGTGACTCCTACTTCGATTTAAAATTCAATTTGACCATCTCATATGGAGATTCATTCGCCTCCCCAAACCCGCGCGTGGCCGCGTCGGGGTGGACCTATGTCATGTCCACACATACCCGTCAGGACCTAGGCTTTTGTGACCAGGAATACTAAAGATAGCATTCTTGATCTCCTGGAGAGTCACTGGTGCCATAAGGAGTTTATGTTGCTCCTGGTTTAGAACGTTCCCCTTCCTCACTCTAGCCTTATGAATAGGCTGTACATCCTCCCCTCTCCCTATGAGATTCTCATAATACAGTTCGAACGCATCTTGTATCTCCTTAGACTCATATTTCACATCCCCTTTACTATCATGTATGCATAGCACATTATTTTTCATGCTCTTAGCCTTAATGGTACTATGGAAATATTTGGTATTGCTGGCATCTCCCTCAGTAGTCCAATCTGCTTTAGTTTTCTGGATCCGAAATTGTGGTCTCGCTTTTCACAACATTACATAATCCTCTGCAAGCTTCTTTTTAGTCTCATATAACAGCAGATCAAGAGGTTGCTGCTATATTTGAATCTGAATAGCATCCAAGGCGGCCTTAGCAAAATAGACGGTTTTATCCACATTCCAAAAAACTTCCTTGTTAAACTTCCTTAAATGTTGCTTCATATTCTCTATTTTCTTGACGAGCTAAAATATTGGAGTTCCATAAAGGGAAATATTCCAATGTTTATTTATAAGTGGGAGAAACTCATCCGGTTTAGCCCACATATTAAAATATTTGAATGAATGCTTGCAACGTTCCTGTTTAGAAGGCTCAAAAACTCGTCTGGTTTAGCTCACATACTAACTGACGCCCGTCCCAATCCTTGGCCCACACAGGATCCATGTAGGCGACCTCCTTGCTCAGGACCTCGCTCGTCGCCCTGGGGGCTCGCTGTCTTCTGTGAGCCGTTTCCAACCTAGGCTCCTCAACGATCAAATTCCTCCTCATCGATCGCCCTAGCCTCTAACCTAGGTTGGTGAACACTCCTCAAGGTCGACGCACCCGCCTCGGGAACCCATCCTTCCTACCAACTAGGGACCGCCTCAGCAAGATGCCCCACGTCATCTCCAGCTGTAATCCAGGGAAAACAAACCATTTCAGATCGACCCAAACAGCATAAATAGGTCAAAATAGGTCCAAAGATTATAATCATGCTAAGGAACTTCCGAAAGAAACCATGACTCACATTTCGGGCCACGATCGCAATAGAAGCAATTTCGAGAAAACCGGGCATCGTTACGACCCTATACGGTCCTAGACTGCGTTCCGGGTCACGAAAATAGACATACAAGCTACCCATAACATCATAAACAAGTAATCGGAAAATTTACGGGTATCAAAGACGGGAACGATCGAAAAATCAACCCTGGACCCTAGGCAGTTCGGATTTTGGCCATAGGGAGCCATTAAAGGACCTTCCAGCTTCTAATTCAAGCTAATAATCACTACTTCTACTTGCTCTATACTACCCTAATTCGTAAATGGGATCAAAAACAAGCATCAAAACAATGCAAAATTGAAACACCTAAATCGATTTCTAGGGTTTATACAAATTCGACACAAATCAAACATAAAATCGACATGGGTGAGTAAGGAACACTTACTCGGGGCTGGCTTTGTCGAGAAACGTGGAAATCAAGCTCGAAATCGGCGAAAAGATGAGTTTGAGACGAAGGGTTCGTCGCGCTTTTGTTTTGAGCAAATGCGTGGACCTTTCAAGTCCACATTCTTATTTCAAGTTCGTAAAGCAGGAGCTGAACCGCACTAGCTCCTGCACTTGAAGACAGGGACGCACAACGTTGTGTGCTCTACAATCGAACTTGCGCCTATCTTTCTAACCTAAAACAAAACCAGTCATATTCAGAGCGTTACAGAAGTCCGAGAGTACGTATTTTAACTCTCGCAAGGAAAGATAACACCACGACTATTTTTTCCCCAGCGGAGCCTCACACATGGCAAATCCCCACACGGCACAACCCGCCAAACTAACCAGAAATCCCCAGCGGTGCCCATCAACTCAAACAAAATTCTTCTGTGACGTATACAAAGAACAACCCCCCCCCCCCAGCGAAGTTACGAAATGTAAATCTACTTCCCCAACAAATAGTGAACCCATGCACCCAAGTTATATCCCCAGCGGGACGTAAACCCAAAATCCGAGCTTGTCCTCAAACACAAAAAAGAAGCAAAAAAAACAATATGCGAGCAAAAGAGTAATACAAAATACAGTTATGCACTTGCCATGAGTATGCACTAGTCAAGAGTTTATGCAATGATCCGAGAGAGAATCGATATACAAATTCAATTCTGCACTCGCCAAGAGTATGCACTCGTTAAGAGTTTAACAACGATCCAAAGAAGGATCAAAAAACAAGTACAATTATACACTCGCCAAGAGTATGCACTCGTCAAGAGTTTATACAACGATCCAAGAAATGATTAAAATACAACTACAACTATGTACTCACCAAGAGTATGCACTCATCAAAAGCTTATGCATCCAACCCATGGGGGATTGATACAATTCAATAATGCAGCCACCCTGTAAGGGATTCATAAAATTTAATGATGCAGCCACCCTGTAAGGGATTAATACAATTCAACGACGCAGCCACCCCATAGAGGATTAATACAATTTAATTACGCAGCCACCCCGTAGAGGATCAAATCAAGACAATTAAATTATGCAGCCGAGAAGAACTTAGTACAAGGGGTTCGTCACCAATTCAAGTTACTATCTTTATTCAATTCAAATCAATTCAATTTACCAGAATCAGACTTAAAACATGGGATTCACTCCAATTATGTGAAGACCATAAGAAGAATTGAAACATGGGGTCTACTTCAAAGATCAAAAATTCAACCAGTTACGTTCGTTCTTCAACACTAATCGAAGATATCAACGCAAAGCTCCCAACTTGAAGCAAGTTCCAGATCAAAGGAAGTTGCATCGTCAAAATCCCCAGCATAATTCCCAACAATCATAGAGGCTATCGCAGGTAACGAAGGTCAAATATGCTTTATAACCTGTTGGCGAGCACTAAAGCGCAGTCTAATGGACTTTAAACGACCCAGGATAACCACCAGGTTATAATCCTAGCTCGATTGACTTAGGCGGTTATACATACTTAGACTTTTGTCTTGTCCAAACCTCAGTCAAAATGGGTGTAATCTCCTAGAAAATATAACGCAATACGGTGGCGAAAACACTTTAGAGTTGGGATTAAAAACACACTGACAAACAATATCTTACTAAACGAAAGGGTAAGTCAATACAAAGGCCACTTTTTACAAAAGGGCTAAAAAGAAAATTCTCCAAACGAGTTTATACAAACCATTAGTAAACATGGATAAAGAAAGAGTGGGATCCACGCTACTCGCTAGATCATACCCAAAACCCAGCAGCAAATACCTGTATAATAGCCACATCAGTGGAGAGTAACTCGGACGTTTTCTCAACCATATTATATCATATGGAAAATAATAGTATTAATATATCAAAATATATTAAAATAGATAACATTAAAAAGATATGATGGAAATAAGTTTTCGGAGAAACTTAAAGTATTTGCAAGTCAAAACCAATCGATAATAATAATATTCAAAAATGACGTTATGGAAAGAATCAGTGTCGAAGGCTAGACTTTCACTAGGAGGATACTAAAAACTAGCTTCGAGAACATAGTTCAAACAAATCAAACTGATCTCTAATCTTCTAGGCAACTCAACCATAATAGGATGGCGACTTATAAATGTGAGGTCCTAGCTTAAGTAAGTATACACACCTCTCTTAGAACACCAAATGGGCCCAGTTCAGCCCAGCGGTGTCTTACACTGCGAGGTACGAGCTTAAGTAAATATGTATACACTGCTGAACACCAAGTGTGTCTAGTTCAACAATCAATGCATCCCAAATGGATACACCAGCCTTATAGTTGATGGCAAAAACATAAACCCCAGAATATATTACTCTAAACCCTACACTTGTTCTTATTCCATAACTCAAAAACCAAGTCATTATCGATATTCAATTTGGAAAATCATTGTAAATAATATGAAGATAAAAGAAGTAAACATTTTATTCTAAAAGGAAATTTTCTATAAATAGAAACTTACTAATTTTAGAAACTTATTTAAAATAGAAATATTGTTAAGAAAATACGTGAATTGTTAAAATAATTTGAATACGATAGAAAATGTTTCTAACAAATAAACAATTTATTAATATCGTTGTTATCGTAACTTATTATATTTCTAAATTCATTACTAAAAATATAAATCAAATGCGATAAGTGAACATATAGTATTTTATAAATATTTATGAAAAAAGAGTAAAAACAATAAATTTTAGAAAAAAAATGTTTTAAGAAAGTAATATAAAAATCAAATGAGTCGACGAGTTTTATAAATGAAAGGGGATTTCACAAAACTTTCAAAGTATTTTTAGCAAATAGATTTTATTAATAAATAATACGGATTTTATTAAAAATAATCAATCGTAAGAAAATAAATAAGAAATTTTTAGTGAAAATAGTTTCGACTAGAATGTATTTCAAACAAAAATTACTATTATCTAGTTTATTAATACAAGTCGTAAAACGAAATTAATTTATTAAACAAGTATACAAATCTTGATTATTATATTTAAATTACGATTTGTGATAAAATAATAGCTTAACGAAATATGACAAAATTATGAAATCGATATTATTAAATTACTAGTGTTACGATAACCAACAAAATATTATAACGATCATTAATAATAAAATTACTAACGGTTTATAAAATGATATCGATTACTTGTAAAATATTTATAAAGTACACGATTTAAAATAATATTTTTAGCAAATAATAAATAGCTAAAATTTAGAAAATTGAAGGTAAAGTATTTACTACATACTACTACTCAAACATACCATATAATACCGAGTAACGCCCTAAAGTTACCTTAAGTCGGGCACCGAATCGGTTATGTACTCGTCCTCGTCAGAGCTCTCTCAAAATTCTAGGAGAACAAGGAGATGAACGTAGAATTATAACGACAACGGAGCGTGAAAATGAAGGAATGATGCTGGACAGAAACACAAACGGAGTAGTAGTGGTAACGTCGTAAGCTGATCGACGAACAGCACAAAACAGCAGCACCAACACGACAAAATCAAAGAATGGGTCTCAAAGTTAACAACTATAATGAACAGACCGTAGAATATTAACGAACCAGCCGCAAGCGAACGACGCACAACAGCAACAAGAGGTCACGCAGAACATTAGAACGGAAGAAAGAGGAGAAAATTGAGCAGCAGTAACGAACTTTAGTGCAGCAGGAGATCGATAAAGCAAAAACAGTAGCATCGACAACAATGACCGCAACAACGAGCATCCATAACAATGAACAGTTGCAGCAAAACTGAGAAGATAGAATGAGCAGCAAGGCAGAAATCGATAACGCACATGACCGCAACACAAGAACGTAATGAATAACAGCATAGCACGCACGACAAATCAACGGTATTAAGAAACAACAATATCATTCAGTAGCAGCAGAATTGTAGCAGCAACAGTGTACAACCATGACCAAAAAGAAATGAGGCGGGATCACCAATAGATCTGTTACGCACAATAGTAGCACGCAACGGACAGAAACGCGACGAAGATATAAAAGAACACGACAACGCAATCAAACATGAATTGCCGCAACTACAATGCACACTACAGCAAGGGCAGCAATAGAACAACAACGACAAAGGCAGCAACACAAAGTAGGAGAAGAAGAAAAAGGGAGAAGGAAAATAAACGAACAGCCAACAACAGCACACAACAAGAGAATAGCAGTGAAAACGAGTAAGCAATACGACAGAAAACCATGGATAACAACGAAGGCAACACGACAACGCAATCAAACATGAAAAGATGAGAAAGAAGAAGGGAAAATAAGAACAAAAAAAGAAGAAGGAAGAAGAAGAAGGGCGAGTGATGTGTGTCAAATTTGGACCGTTTTTCCTCCCATTTAGACCCATTTTTCCTCCGTTTTGCGAGACTAAAGTGCGATTATCGGCTTATTCTTAGTTCTTCTCGCATTAGCGTCTCTCGTTTGCATTTTACGTGTTTTTGGTAGTTTTTCTATCTATTTTGATAGGAATTGTAACCAAAGGTGTGTCCGAGCTTCCAAGAGGACGAAATAAAGGAATATCGACCGAAGAGCAACGCACAAAACTAAACGTTCAAGAAATCCAATCAATCGGTGAAGAAAGAGACCGGAAATGATGGCAGAAAACCATCCGGTGAAGTTTCACTCGATGATTCATCAACGGGCGAAGTTTCGCCCGACGACATTTTTACCTCCCCGAAGATCTTCAAGAAACATTCACCACCGAGCGAAACTTTGACCCATTGGGTGAAGTTTCGTCCGACGGTAAAACAGCGCCAAAATGCATTTCTGGAGAAGAGTTTCATCGGGTGAAACCACCGAGTAAAGTTTCACCCGACGGTATTAGCTCGTGGGTGACATTTGACCGCAGAGTGAAGTTTTGCCATATGAAGATGCATTGGGCAAAAGTCTCATTAATGAAGCATGATTGGATTTGGGGTTTAGTTTTACGGATCCATTAAGGACTATGTATATATAGTTAACCCTAGGTTTCCATTTATCATCCATCCATAACCTACCAATTATCATCTTTTTCATTCTTAGCTTAGTTTATCGTCTTTATAGTTTTAGCCTCCTTAGTTAGATTTTCATCCTTTGTAATCTTCCATAGAAGAATTCTAGAATTAGATCAAGATTACTCTTTTGATTTATGTTAATCATTCATTTTGGCAATCAAGTTATTATCTTATTGAAGATTTGGGTTTTTATTGAAGATCAAGGGATTTTGCAAGGGTTTATGTGACAAGATCCTTGTTTGGTATCTTGAAACTTCTTCATTTATTATTATTATCTTCATCCTTCTCTTTTATGAATTTCTTCATTGTTGGTATCTTCTTATTCACCCTCTGATCTCCTTTGTTTTAGTACCTTTATTTCTCCTCTAGTTTATTGTCTCCCTTTATTTATCTTGTCTTGTTACTTATTTCCTTCCTAGTTGTGTTGTTGTTAGTGTTACTCTTTCAATTGAATTAGATTACTTTTCATTTCTCTTGATCAATATGAATTACCTTTTCCTTCGCCTCCTTGTTATTTATTTCATCATGCTTATTATGATTAGTCAGTAGATTTTAGTTATGGGGTTAGGGGAGGAGGAACTTAAGATTTGGGCCTTGGTTTCATGGAGATTGTTACATTTTGTGATGATTTGTCATGTATGAGATTATTATATTCTTGTTGACTTAGCATGATCAACTCAGTTAGTATTGACTCATTCGAACCAATATGGGGAAACTCGGGGTTTGGGTAATTTTGTCTTGAGACCTTAGCTTCCTCGTCGCGAAAGCAGGTTTTGGCTAGGTTGGGTAGGGAAACCGAAAGGTGGCTTCTCCCTTTATCTACCTTTTGATGATTTTTGTGACTCTCGTGTCTTTATCTTTGCTTTTGACTTCCCGATTCCCCCTAACGCCTTTCTTATCATTGTTTTTCATTTCTAGTTATTTAATTCGTTTAATTAGTCTAATCTACTTTGTCTCAACCCCCCTATTTTAGACCCCAACCACAATTATTCCTAGACTTGACCTATTACATTTCACCGCTTTTTGAGGTTCGACTTCGACTTAGCACTGCTTTATAGTAGTTAGTTGGGATTATAAATATTGTTTGCATGCGGGTTAGTGACAACACGCATCAGCAAGAAGGGATCTACCTCGGCTTATAGTAGCAGCAAAGACAAAGACGACGGTAGAAGCATAGAGGACAGAGGGAGACATGGGCGGATGCGTAAGCGATGGCAAACAAAGAGTGATCTATTAATGATAATGGTGCACGGTGATGGTGATGGATCATGGAGGCTGAAGGAAAAGAAGGAAAAAGTCAGGGGAACAAAGAATGAGAAGAATTTAGAGTTTCACAAATGGGTTAACAGTAACGTGTTAGGTGATAAGCGATATCGAGACACAAGTCGACCCACGAAAGAAATTGGAGTATAAATAAATAAAACTTTTGCAGGACAAACTCATAGTTAGGAAAAATAAATAAATTAGTTTGAAAGGTAAATTAAAGTGTATCTTGAGAATAAAATAAACTCTCGCAATGAAGATAAAGTTTTACGAGAAAATAAATGAATGTTCGACGAAAATAAATTAAATTGATTTCTCGAGGAAAATTCATAACTATGTGGTGAAAGTTAAATAATATGATTTCTAGGTGAAAAGTAATAAATATTTTGACGAAATTTAAATAAATATGAACTTTCAAGTTGAAAATAGAATTTCAATATAAAATAAAGATTATAGAAATTAAGACGAAGTCAACAATTATTCAATGGGATTTAAAACCGAGGGTAACGAGTTAAATCAAAAATAAAATAAAAATACGAACATAATTTTAATTTAATTTAATTTATAAAATCAGGGGTGTTACAGTGGGGGCTTCTGTAGACACCCAGATTTGTACCTGCTGACTCACTCGAGCGCCCGACAAACACTCGATGATGATCGGACTACAACCCAATACGATTTTACTATATTTCAGATGATTTTTCTATAGATCGGATCAAATTATTAATTTGAAAATTTATTTCAACATTTATACGGTCTTAGTCGAGTCGTTACGGTCGCGTCAGCACTAAATAGAGTTAATTCGGACTCCGGGACCTCAAAATGCAAAGTCAAACTCGAGTCAACAGGTCAAACCAAGTCAACCTCGAAAGTGAACCAAAAGCCCATAAGCGAGCCTAGGGCGCGGGTTCTAGAAACCTTGGGAAAGCAAACCCTTTACAATATCTTAAGATCCTGTATCTCTCTGTTTTGAAAAGTTTTCCAAAACCGATCTTCAAAAAGTCAACCGCAAGACGCCCTGCGCTTCAGAACTAAAGTCGCAAGAGGTTATGCGCCTCATCTCCAAGGTGCACGATTCGCTGCCCCTTTGAGGTCGAATCTGACCTCGTGAAAACTATAAATACCTCCCTTCTCTCAACCATTCAAGATAATTCAGAATTCACACAATTCGAACACAATTCTTCGGAGTTCTCAAGAGTTCATAATTCGATAAGAGGAAAGAAGAACAATTAAACATCGATCATATTGATTGCCTAAAGAATTCATAATTTTTTTAGTTTAATCTTTAGTAATCCCGAATTCTTAATCCGAAAAACCTCGAGTTCTTAACTCAAACCTCATCGTAGTCATCGTAAACGCGATATTCAAGACAAATGGGTCGAATTAAGAACGGTTCTTAACCTAAATTAATTCACGTGTTCATAACGCTCATCGAGTTCATCCACACAAGTCGTAATTGTCACTAGGTTGTCCTTCTATCTAGTTACTTTGTGTCATTTTTTTCTTTTAAATAAGGGTCTACTTAAAAGGGTTCATGATCCGATTAATTCAAATATGCATTATGATATTGTCGCCCGATGAGGATTCATAATCCGACCAAATTGACGCGTACACCTGCAGTTCACATTCCATATATGGTTTACACACCTTGCTCATGCTCAGTACCAATCGCAGTGAATGTCCGACCGGACCCCCTTGACCAAACTGTTCAATCTACGTATCGTCCACAAGTTCAACCCCTAATTACAAAAGTACTTAAATTAAATCCAAGTAGTTGTTAACTCTTTATTAGATTTGTTCTTTATTGTCTGCACATCTTATCTTGTTTTTGTGTAAAATCTGAGGGTGCAATTCCTCCTTAACATGATTTATTTATATTATCGCACTTTATCGCTTTATTCGCATGATTTACCGCTTTTATGACATTAATCGCATGCTAAATCACCTCATCCGAAGCTAAAACATAAAGAACGAAACATTAATCCAACATCCAAACGAACCCAGAAACTGCGTCTAAACCCAGCATTCAGAACTGAAATGCATGGCCTCGTGCACCTAAGTTCAGAGGCGTCGGGGACATCACGCTCATGTCTGCGTACGTTTCTGTGTCTAAGCAGTTCAAGTTAAAACGAGCAGCGGTCTAGTTCAGTATTAATCTGAACGCTGAGCTTCCCGCGTCTCCAAATCAGAACACACAGAGGCGTGCGCCCAACTTCTGAAACGGATGATGTTCTGCGTCCTTATTAATGTTTTACAGATGCACTTTAAACAAGATACCAGTTATGGTATATCACATAAATCGACTAACATCTGTGTTATCGCGTTAAACCTGTTTTCCAGAATCGCTAATACATATAATAACTAGTATTCTAGCTCTACTCTCCTACGTGCAACTTACCGTGGAATGTTTGTCACGTGTTATCGCATATCTCGCATGCATAGAATGTAAAAACACCTACTTTGACAACAACTAACTTGTTCCAAAATCAACTGATTTATCTAAGGCACATTGTCGCTAGGGTTAAAACAATTGGTTGTTATTTTCCTTTTCACCACCTTAGAACGAGAAACGTCCGATATCGATTGATTAGCATAGGCCGCTATGTGCGGGCGGGATTGGGTGTCGATGTTCTTAACGCTGGCCTCCCAATACGTAGCCTCACCCCTTACTCTAATCTCTACATAAACGGATGGCCTAATCCTTGAAACGATAGTCATTCCAGACATGGAGTGCTTAAGGGTACAAGTCTTTATCTTTAGGTTCTATGTTACTCAATTTTGAGCCGACTAAGGGATTAAAGTTGACTTGAACGGTGTCCGAGCACCCCATGATTTTTCGGTGGCAACTCCAACATCACATCGCGAATTCAGTTCACTAAAGCGTCGTCAGACCAAATGATCCGGCCTTTAAAAATTTACAACCACAACTCGATCGATTTCAACGAAAACATAGATGCGCTCATACATCTATCTAATACAACCCACAAATCGTCAACCAAATCGAGGTCCGACAATTCGCCTCGAACGCGAGATTGGACCGGCTGCGTCCGGGGGGGTGTGAGAGAGGTCGCCGCTGTTTCACGTGTGGGTGGTAGCGTCCACATATATGAAAATATAAATGTTGAATTTCATAAATGATAATTTTATTAGCTTAATGTCATTATAACAAAACAAAATAAACAACTATGAAGCACTCCGTACTTCATTTGTTTGGTAAGTCATTGCACCAAAAAAACACTTTTTCTTAAAGTCATAATTTTCATTAAAAATGAAAAAAATTACTCATCACAAGCAACACTATATAACTGTCGTTATTTTTACACAACTCCTAACAAATTGCCGATTAAAATTAATACTCGATATAATAACGATGGTCTGTCATTTTTCTCAAAAAGAAGTATCATCAGGTCTACGGGTCTACGGGTCGGGTACGGCTCCAATAACTCAGACACAGTTTTGTAAAATTAGATCCCTATCCATAGATTCTAGAAAAAATGAGAACCAAACTCGACATAGAGGTGTTCAAAAAGTGGTCCGGACCAGCAAACCAAACTAATCCAAATCATCGGGATCGGACCAAGTTCGTACCGATAGGTAGACCTGGCAAACTGACCCGACCTGAATAGTCCAACCCGAACTCAACCCGACACCCGAGCTAAAGATCGGAGGTTGCCCCGTAACCCGAATTGACCCGGGCTGATCTGAAACAGACCCGACTATTACTATAGAAAACGAGTCGATATCCCTAAAAAGATCAAAAATGATCTGAACCTGAAATTATTCGGCCTGACCCAAAGTCAACCTGAGTTCCATAACCGAAAGTACTCGACCAAAAGCAGACACGACCCGAACCCAACACGGTTGACCCGTTTGCCAGGTATATGGTAGGGATGTGCATTGGTTTAAGAGACTAATACCAGACCAGACCGGATTGCAACCGATTTAGACCGGAACCAGAATCTCAAAAAAGCCCTGACCGGAAATAAAATCGGAGTCGGACCGAAAAAAAATTGGTCTACGACCGGACTGCACCGATTGGATCAGAATTTGCCCACTTTTCTCGAAATACAAATACAAAATTCTTATTCTTTGGTCTTGTTTTTTCCGAAATTTAAACCAAATAGATATTAGTCCGGTCCAAACCGGTTCGGACCTAAAAATACCGGGTCAGGACCGAGTTGGACTGGAAATCGAAATCGCCAAAATAGTTTGACCGGAGGCTGAACCGAATTTTTTTATTCCGATTTTGGTCTAGTAGATTCTGGTCCGAATCGGTCCATTATTCCGGTCCGCAACGAATTTTGCGTCCCCCACATACCGTCCGGTCTCTGGGTCTTCAAAAAGTTGGTCACCGGTATAGTAAAATGAAATCAAATTTATTCTATTTTCCAATCTTGTCCAGTCAAAACCTCGGACTTAAAGGAGTTCAGTCTGGGTCCCTTTCTAACCAGCCCGGTTTCCGGGTTTGGATTTTTTGTGATGCCCGATCTTTGCGTCATTCGGTGTAGACTGGTCCGGGTTTGGACTGGTGAATAACCATGAACCCATTTAGGCCTAACCTACTAGGTCTTTGTCAGATTCTAGACCAAATGTCATCCTTATATTAGTAAAAAGATTAGTTTTCAAAATTCGGTAGAAAAATGAGTAATTAATTAAAGTGTAAGTTTAATAATTTATTAACATGTTGAGTAAGTAATTGATTTTTGGTTCTATTTTAAAAAATATGATGTTAAAAGATGGTACTCCCTTTATAGCTCTAAGATCTTCTCACTTTTATTCCATTGTAAGGGATATAATAACGAAATGAGAATATCATTTTGATATAGAGCGGGTATGATTTTGGGATTATTGAAGGGTTGTCTTTTATTGAAAAATGTTATAAAGGTGGTATTATTCCCATCAATTTTTCTTTTATTTTTCAACATTATTTTGGAAAAAAAATCGGATTATTTTTATAAGTTCTCCAGAATAAAATTTGGAGAGACGAAGGGGAGCCAAAAACGTCATATTGTAACCCACATATGGATTAACTATTAAAATCGCTAGCAAAGTAGCAATATCCCCAATTCACTAAAACAAAACCTGTATAACGGAGGCGTCCCGTTACCAACGGTTTGTTAATTACACGAGAAGAACAAAACAAATACGGAGTAGCAAACAATAATAAACTGACACACAGATTTACGTGGTTCACTAGCAAAATCACTGGCTACGTCCACACCGGTAAGGAGACCAAATTCACTATGTGGAGATAATAGTACAACAGTAGACTGTAATACACGCACTTAATAGCTCACAGCTAAAGCCAAAAGTACTACTAATTCTACCAACCAGATAGTAATCTCAAACTGGAAAGAGACTACCCAGATTGAGTTCGACCTGCGACGAACTCATCGACGAGACGAAGGACAAACGTTCTTGCGGCCAACCAAGATCCGAACAAACTCCAACGGTCTCCAACGAAGACGAAATCAATAGAACCACCAAATAATAGAGACTGGAACAAACGAAGTTTTTCCCCAAGAAATCCTCACAAATCAGCCCTCTATATTGTGCTCTCAAATCATGTCTCTGTCCTAATTAACCTAGAAACTAGTCAGATCTTTATATAGTATTATTCCATCTAAACTAGTTAGGTAAACTAATTAGGAAATAAATGCTAATCTTTCCTAAAACCAGACAAACTTATGTAACAATATTGTTACCCAAACAAGACGATCAACTTTAGGAAAGATATCACGAACAAATCAACTCAAGGCCCAAAAAGACAATTGCTAGGCACTTATTTCCTAACAATCTCCACCTTGACTTGAATTGTCCAACCCGAACCAATCTTTAAAGTGCAGCTTCGAACAGTCGATTCTCAAGTCACTGCTTGTCCCAATAATCTCCACCTTGACTAGAACGATCGCATCTTTCAACGGTCTTCAGTCAATAGTAATTTTTCTCCTTTCCCTCGAGTACCGTAGTACCAACCTGCTTCACCTTGTCAGCCCAAAGCACAAAAGATCTTCCCCGAGATCTCGATTGTCTTTTTCACCCAAGACACAGGTCTTCCCTTTTTAACCCAAGGCACGTGTCTGCTCTACCTAGGAGCCCGCCTCATTGAGAATCGGAAACAACAGTTGATAGCTTGTCTTCGGAATCATGTAGTTTGACCTGTATAAGTGAAAACTCCACCTTAACACCAACACTACCAACCTCACCCAAGCCTATCAACCCAGAACTATTACTCCCCGTGAATTTATCAACCCTTAAAATTGTTGCTCCAGACATCTTCTCACCAAAAATTCAACAAACCCAAATAACGCCTAACTCAGCGTAAGCCGAAAAACCTGCAGCTCTGATACCAGTTTGTTATAACGAATTCCAGTTTGTTAGCTCTGATACCAGTTTTTTATAACGGGAGAGAAAGACAAACAAATTAAGAACATAAAATCGAGAGACAGACAGATTTACGTGGTTCACTAATACCCAGGTAGCTACATCCATGGGCAGAAGAAGGGGATAGTTTTATTAATTTGAGGAGAGGTTACAGATTTCAGACTGATATCATAATTTCTAGGGCAGAGGTATGACAGTTTATATAATACTCTCAACCTAAACAGAAACCCTAAACAGATTAGTAAACCCTATACAATAAGAAAACCTAGGTCAGATACTCAGACATTGATTAGGAAACTCTAATCAATCAGATATTAATTAGAAAACCTTCCTAATTAAACAGATTCAGATCGGAAACCAATTTGAGATCCAAAAGGACAATTGCTAGACACTTATTTCCTAACAATCTCCACCTTGACTCGAATTTTCCCTCAATCAGATCAGACAGATGCACTCCAACGAATGCCAGATCAGATTACCAGATGCATTCCAAAGAATGCCAGATCAGATGTATCAGAAATCTCCTCAATCAGACAGATGTACCAGATGCACTCCAACGAATGGCAAATGTACCAGAAATAAAACTCCTCGCCCTCTCCTGCCTCAGATATTGCCCAACAAAGGACAATCAGATATTTCCATTTAGCAAGTCCAAACGGCGTTGGAACTTGCTATGCGGAACCAGATCAGACAGACCCATCCTTTCATCTTCATGACCATACCCGTTCTGAAGCTTGATTGACCGTTCACGGACCAAACTCTATTGCTTTTGAACTGGTGATGAAGAACCTGATGGTTCAGATTCAGATTCGGACTGTAGTGGTTGATCTTCAGACTTTGCTTCACTCTCATCAAGAGTTACTTGCTGCTTCACCTGTTTATCAGTAATACCACTACTACTTCTATTTTCCTCCGATTTCAATGATGATATCATCAGACAGACTGTACTCTCCTCCAGAATGGCCATCTCAGTGGTGACAGCTGTGTCGTCTTTCTTTACGAATGGCGCCTACCGTCTCTGTTGTTTTAACAACGCCCGCATCTTAATCTGCCACAGACTAAGACTATTCCTCCCATCAAAACTCTCAATTTTATCGCTCATCCCAGACATCTTTCTCACAGATCAAATTAACCTGAAGCGTAAAATCGAGAGACAGACAGATTTACGTGGTTCACCAGCAAAATCTCTGGCTACGTCCACACCGGTAAGGAGACCAAATTCACTATGTGGAGATAATAGTACAACAGTAGACTGTAATACACGCACTTAATAGCTCACAGCTAAAACCAAAAGTACTACCAATTCTACCAACCAGATAGTAATCTCAAACTGGAAAGAGACTACCCAGATTGAGTTCGACCTGCGACGAACTCACCGACAAGACGAAGGACAAACGTTCTTGCGGCCAACCAAGATCCGAACAAACTCCAACGGTCTCCAACAAAGACGAGATCAATAGAACCACCAAATAATAGAGACTTGGAACAAACGGAGTTTTCCCTCAAGAAATCCTCACAAATCATCTCTCTATATTGTGCTCTCAAATCATTTCTCTTTCCTAATTAACTTAGAAACTAGTCAGATCTTTATATAGTATTATTCCATCTAAACTAGTTAGGTAAACTAATTAGGAAGCAAAGGCTAATCTTTCCTAAAATCAGACAATCTTATGTAACAATATTGTTACCCAAACAAGACGATCAACTTTAGGAAAGATATCACGAACAAATCAACTCACGGCCCAAAAGAACAATTGCTAGACACTTATTTTCTAACAAAACCAAATGACAACAACGTCATTTCAATTTTTCCGTCTAAATTTTCCCTTATACTCTGTATTCATAATTTGGGCTTCAAAATAAACTTGTCTAGTTTCATCCCCCTTTCCACTAACCAAATAACAATCCACCAATTTTTCCCGCCTAAAGTTATCACTACAACAAATAAAAAGAATTAATAAAGCAAGGTGAAATGAGTTATATGGGAATCGAACCCTCGACCATAGATATGTAGTACTTATTCTCTACCACTACACCACAATATCTCATTGTTTCATTTATCACTAAATTAATCCTAAAGCTATACACTCCAATAATTTAATTATGAAAAATTAAGAAAATAATTTGTTTCTACAGTATTAAATTACTCTGTATTAATTAACCAAAATATAACCAAATTATTCATTATTAATCAATAATCAAACTAGAATATGTTTGTTTAAAACTTCACTATATGAATACCAACGGAAATACATTTTATTTTTGTAATAATCATGATTGATATAACACTGTAATTAAATATTGTAATCCTTTATTAGCTACTAAAAGAATAAAAATTCTCAAAACTTTTTTCCGAATGAATTTTAAGCACTTAATCTGGATAAAATCAATATAACAAATAAGAAAAGAATCACACTCAATTATGAATAATATCATATAAAGAATATTTACAAGTTACGTATTTAAAAACTAATGATGGGTGTATCGTTGAAAATAAATTGCAGAAATATAGTTGCTTGAATCTCGAACAACAACTATGAACTTTTATGAACAAATGATATATACTGAGATCATAGAGAATAACTACTCTCTCCGTTTCATTCATTTGTTTGTCTTTTATAGTTATTGTGAGTAGTATTTTAATTAAAGGGAAACAAACGAACGAGACGGAGCGAGTACATCTAAACATCAAGAGTAGAAAATTATATACTCTATTTTAAAATAAATTTAAAGTGAATATACATTTCACATTTTATTCATATATTATAATAAAAAATATTTAAACGAGAAATGATTGTAATAATAATTTTTGGACTACATATTTCATGATATTAGTCGAGGTCGTTATTTTGATTAATTATGCAATTTCAAATTATTTTATTATATCCAAAAAAAATAGAAAAAATGAAAAATTATCAGATTGTTAATTAAAATCCATTTTTTATAAATAATTAACTAAAAATATATAAATTTCTATAAATACCGTGCATACATGCACGGGGTCTATACTAGAATTGAAATTTTGGTTAATTGAGTCTTTACTAGAAGATATTATTATAATTAGTTCTACACGATATAATTGTATATCTTTTTGATTTAAAATCAATCTTTTAATTATAGAAGACGATCAATCTTTTGATTTTGTAAATAACTGACAAGATTTGTGTGATTGGTTTAGATAGACTTTTTTTAATTGGATACTATCATATACGGAGTATAATATATACTCATATAGAATATATAATATAACTATTATTTGATTGGTATACTACTATCATGTATAATCATATACTCCCTCCGATTTTTAATAATCTTCCCTTTTGTTTAATTTATGTGAGGTATAATTTAATCAAAGAGGAAGATAAATAAAAATTGGAGGAGGTATAATTCGAGAATATTACCACATTCGAGAATAAATTCGAGATACAACCACATTCGTAGATGATCATAAATATAGAATATTCTTCTAAATTATGCCATATATGTATGGTGTATAATATTGATTATATAATATATATATATATATATATAGTAATAAAGTGATATAAAATAATATAATAATATATAATTTGACTCAATTTTGTAAAATGATTGATACGGATTTATGATGATGTATGATTTATGATTGCTTATCTAATGAATAATATTGCTACTAATTAACTAGATTAGAGAAAATAATAATACCAAGTTCGTAGATGATAATTATTATGAGATATACTACCAAATTCTTTTTTGTTAATTGATTGATTGATTTATTAATTGCGCAAATATAGTTGATTGATTGATTGATTAGGTTATATTCCATATAATTAAAACTTACCTAACTCATTCGTCGTATATTTAATCCGTGCACATTTCACATACAAACATCATTCTACCTTCTCTTCTATAGTATACTTAATAGTCTTTGAATTTTCTAGTCTTTTTATTTTATTTACACTATACCCAAAAAAATGGTTGTCTCTCAGTCCCGACGTTTCAATATGGTCGGTGACATTAATGACACCAAGGAGACGTGGAGAATCAGGGTAAGAGTGATTAGGATGTATTCCGTACCGACTTGGAATAATCCAAATGAATTTAGTCGGTTTGAAATGATCCTACTTGATGAGAAGGTATAAATTACATGTAACACGTTTTCAACATTTATATTTTCAAATATTGACTACACATTAACTTATCTTATGATTTGACTTCTCAAAGAATCTCAAGATACAAGCTTCTTTCCGAGATAGACTAATAAGACATATGCATAAGTACATGTACATCACTCTGTCATTTCAAATGTGCTACGACTTCATATATTTCTCATTACCTTATGGTATCATTTATTAATTAACAAAGTTAGACAAATTAAATGAGAATGAGAAGTATTACATGGACTCTTCTTTATTTCAGGTTTGTGCTATGTTGTCTCTAACATATTTAATACTACAGACCCCGAACTACAAACATATTCAACAAAGTGTTATGATTGCTATAAAATATTATCTTCTTCGCACAGTTGCATTATTATACGAAAAACATATTATAATGCAATATCTACCAAACACCGTGCAATCGCACGGGATCTACACTAGTTAAAAGTCTAATTGTGTTGTTCATCCATATAATAACCAAAACTTTTACTATTTATTAATTTTATCAATTATATTACCTCTATCCAACTTTAAACTTCATGGGGGAGTGGAAAGAAAATTAAGAGTAGAGTAGAGTATTTGGTGGAAATGAAAGTTGAAAGAAAATGTGGGAAGAAAATGTGGAGTAAGAAATGATATGGATCACAAAAATCAAGCAAAAGAGAAATATTGTAAGTATAAAGTTTAAATATGAACAATTCTTTATAGAAAGTATGAAGAATAAAATTGGATAGAGATGGTATATATACATTGAAAAAAAAACTATCATTTAATATAGTTTAATGATCTGTCATCGACTCGACGGGAAATACTCACATACGAAATAGCAATTTATATTTGTTCGGGCAAAAATTTGCACCTTCAAGAATGCAACGTGGCACGCTACGAATGGACGGTCGAAGGTCGAAAGGACAAAAGTCAAAGGTCGGAAAGTCAAGGGACGACAGTCAAAAACCGAGGGTCAAAATCAAGTCAGAGTCAGAAGCCGAGGATCAAAGGTCAAAGTCGGCATTATTGGGCCATTCTTGAACCCGAAACATCAAAAGATAAACGGGCTGCGAAAAGGTACACCAGGAGGAGAGATGGACCGGACCAAGGGAAAACAACAACCCAGCCCAGCAAGTATAGTAACCTACCCCTACTCCAATCAGGAATAAAACAGGAGAGAGGTCGAAACCGACTCCAAGATTGGAGGCCCAACTTCCACAGACCAAAGGATAAGAATGAAGAAGTGTAACTGCTATGGGAGTTAAAGCAAAGATTCTCCATTGATGAGATAGCAATCATAACAGCTATCAGGCAGTAATGAATTCAGCATTAAGAGGCAATAATGGAGATTTAATGACCGAGATTCTCCATTGATGGTGAAGATAACGACCGACAGCAGTATAAAAGAGGGGGAGAAGGACATTCAAAGACATTCTTCTCAAGCATATTCACGCATAATCTAACATAGTCTCAATAATGTCCAATTACTCATACTTGTATGCTCTTCGTTATTCTTTTTCATTCTTAGTAGAACTTTGGTGGGATTCCGACTCCCCCCGCGGTTTTTCCCACAACGGGTTTCCGCGTCACCAAAACTTTGTGTGTCGTCTCTTCTTTTTTGTTGACCTTTGTCCGCTCGAATTGTTCAATTTCTTCGACCCGCAGTTATAGGACGATCGCTTTGACCCGCAACCGATATCGAAGACCCGGTAAATTTTTACCAAAACAATTTGGCGCCCACCGTGGGGCAAAGTGATCATTTCCTATAAGCCAAACCCTACCGTGAAGCAAACTCGTGTCACCATGACCGGATCCGGCCAAAGTTCGTCCAGCAGTCAAGGAGCATCAACTCAGCCCATTGGAGGAAGGTTGCCCCCAGGATCAGCAGAGCTGGTTTTCACACCCCTCACCTTGGGTATTCCCACCAGCCAAGCGGTGAAACCCACGTTGTCGGTGTCTAGGCCCCCTCCGACGCCTAAACCTCTGGGGTCACCAGCTCCTCCAAGGCCAGGAAGGAAAACGTACCAACCAGAACCTTGACTCCAGGAGGATTCATAGAAGAAGCTTCCAGTGGAGCGGGGTCACCAGACCTGATGCAGAGTATGCTCCAGGGAATCAATGCTCTGCGCCAAGCAGTAGAAACCCTGCAGAAGGACAACCAAGATATCAAGGCTCGGATCTCGACAGCAGACAAGACCCCAGTTGCATCGCTCCAGATGTCACCAGAGATGCTGCCTCTGATGCCTAGGGGAGAACCCAGCACCCGTAGGGAATCAGCAGCTGGCAGGAAGACCACCAGAGAGGTCCCTTCAGAGTTGGTCACCAGACTGGAGCTAGGATTGGCTCCACCAAGCCCGGTTATTGAACCCCAAGAGTTGGGTTACTTGACCTATGGCCCCACACCCGGCAGATCTCCTACCGCAGGTAACTTTCTCTCCAACATCGAAAGTCGAAAGACTAACTCACTATCTTCTGCAGGCACCCCTGTCCACCAGACGCCAGGATGGCAATTTGTAACTCCACCAGAGATGACCACCTTATCCAACAACCAGCCCTCTGGAGGAATGTGGACAGCGCCTACCCTCAACCAGCAGGCGTCAGAGTGGCAGCCCAGATCCGTGACAGCAGCAGCACTTTTACCTCCTTCTCCTAGTAGTCAACACCCTGGAGGACCTTATGCAGGGAGTACTCCTTTCAACATTTCTCCTCCTGTCTCTAACCCTCTTGCAGGAACAATCAGCACAGCAGATCAGCAATGCCAGGAATTGAAGGAATTGAGGGACCTGATCAACAAGATTCCTGGAATGCCACGCCCCCTAGAGAGAGCAGCTAGGGACAGCTACGCAGATTCACCCTTCATCGACGATCTAGCCTGTGTTGCTGTACCCAAGGGCTTCATGCCACCAGCCATGATGCTTGATGATGGCACTGCAGACCCCCTAGATCATATCAACCAATACAAACAGAAGATGATGGTGGTAACCGCTACGGGGCCCCTGAAGGAAGCCTGCATGTGCAAGGGGTTTGGCTCCACTCTGTCAGGAGCAGCCCTCCATTGGTTCGTTGGTCTGCCTAACCGAAGCATTACCTCCTTCGCTGACCTGGTCAATGCCTTTAACCAGCAGTTCGCCAGCAGCAGAAAACCAGAGAAGCAGACCAGTGACTTGTATCGGGTAGTGCAGAAGTTCGAAGAATCTACACGTGACTTCCTCAACAGATTCAACAAGGAGAAAGTCACCATCCCCAGATGTGATGTGCCCACCGCCATAGAAGCCTTCCGCCAAGGGCTCCACCAGGATTCAGACCTCTATAAAGACCTCACAAAGTACCCATGTGCCACATTCGAGGATGTGCAGACCAAGGCGATGGCAGCCATCAGGCTAGAAGAAGATTCAGGCCCCAGAAGGGCTGCGTATGGTTATGTCACCAGAAAGGCGCCAACAGAAAAGAGGGGTGAAAGATCAAAGCCCTATGACAGGAACGTGAGCAAAATTTCCGAGGAGAAAGACTGAAAGGACAATCCAGGATTGCCACCTAAAGTAAGTGAGTATGGGTTCTCTACCAACCTTGATGGGGTGCTCAAGGCTCTAAGGGAGTTAAGGCGCAGAATCAGGTGGCCCAGGAGACAGGAGTACACCAATGACCGAAGAGACGCCAGCAAGAAGTGCGAATTCCATGACGATATCGGACACCATACCGATGAGTGTGTCCAGCTCAGGAGAGAGGTTAAGTTCCAGTATGATCAGGGGAATCTGGATCACCTCATGTCCAGAAACTCTAGCAGAATAAATACAGCAGATCAGGTATTGCCTTCTCCACCTTCAATATGTACCAGAATTGTCAATGTGATAACAGGAGGATCGGAATTATGCGGGCTGACCTACTCAGCAGCCAAGAGACATGCTTCTCAGACCAGAGGGGACAGACCCGAGCACTCCTGCAGAATCAGTTGCAAGGATCTTCCAGCTGTCACCTTTGACGAAACTGATGCAGAAGCTACTCCAGAGAGGCACCATGACGCATTAATAATTACTCTCTCCATAGGGAATTGTACCGTGAAGAAGATTCTGGTGGACACTGGGAGTTCAGTCAACCTCATCATGCCAGAAACTCTCCAGAACATGGGGTTTAGCGAGAAGGATCTAATGAGGAAGGCGGTTCCCTTGGTGGGTTTTAGTGGTGAGACCAAGCATTCTCTGGGAGAAATCATCATTCCTACCTATGCCGGAGGAGTAAACAAGCAAGTACGGTACCTAGTCATTGATGGACCCTCCACCTACAACGTGATTCTAGGAAGGCCTTGGATTCATGAGATGAAGGCAATCACCTCCACCTACCACCAGTGCCTGAAGTTCCCTACACCCTGGGGAGTGCAGAAGATCAACGGAGACTAAGGAGAGGCCAAGGATTGCTACAGGGTAGCCCTTAAGAAGACGGCGAGCTCCCCAGCATAGCAATTACAGAGCCTTCATCTGCCTCTGCAGGAGTACGTAGAGCCACCTCAGGCGGAGTTGGATGAAGTCAACTTGGACAAGCAACATCCAGAGCGAAAAGTGTTAATCGGATCAGAATGCACAGGTAATATCCGCCAAAACCTCATTGAATTATTAAAAACTAACATGGATTGTTTTGCTTGGTCGCATGATGATATGGTAGGTATAGATCCGAGCGTTATCACTCACAGGCTAAGCGTGGACCCAAGCTACAAACCAGTCCAGCAGAAGAGAAGGAAGTTTGCTCCAGAGAGAAATCAAGTCATAAATCATGAGGTGGACAGTCTGCTGGCTGCTGGAAAAATTAGGGAGGTGAAGTACCCAGAGTGGTTATCTAACGTGGTGGTGGTCCCAAAGAAGAATGGCAAGTGGAGGGTGTGCGTCGATTTCACCGACTTAAACAAAGCATGCCCGAAAGATCCATTCCCCCTACCACATATAGATGCCATGGTAGATGCTACAGCAGGCCACGAGATGCTAACCTTTCTTGATGCATGGAGTGGGTACAACCAGATCAAGATGCATCCAGCAGGCCAGGAGAAGACAGCCTTCAGGTCTGAGAGAGGTATATATTGTTACAATGTAATGCCTTGTAGTCTGAAGAATGCAGGTTCCACCTACCAGAGACTAGTCAATAAGATGTTCAAGAGACAGATTGGGGACACAATGGAGGTATATATTGACGACATGGTCGTCAATTCAAAGCAAGCTTCGCAACATACAACACACTTGGAGGATACCTTCAACACCTTGAGGGAGTACAAGATGAAGTTAAATCCTTCAAAGTGCACATTTGGAGTGTCATGTGGGAAGTTTCTGGGGTACATGGTGACCCAGAGGGGAATTGAAGCTAGCACAGAGCAGATCAAGGCCATCCTCCAGCTGGAATCCCCACAGAAGCCGAGAGACGTGCAAAGGCTGACTGGAAGAATTGCTGCTCTGAGCAGATTTATCTCCAGGTCTTCAGATAGATGTCGGCTGTTCTATGATATCCTGAAGAAGGCCCAAAGGTTTGATTGGACAGCAGAGGACGAGAAGGCGTTCAGCGACCTGAAGCACTACCTCAGCACTCCACCTCTATTGTCAAAACCAGAACCTGGAGAACCACTCTTCCTGTATTTATCAGTAACCGAGGTAGCAGTCAGCGCGGTATTAGTACGTGAGCACGAAGGAGCACAATGCCCAGTATATTATGTTAGTAAGTCTCTGCTTCCTGCAGAGACCAGGTACACATCCCTTGAGAAACTCGTACTTGCACTTGTTACAGCATCTTACAAACTTCGACCTTATTTTGAATCGCATGCTATTTCCGTAATAACAAATTATCCACTAAAAACTATTATGAGAAAACCTGAGTTATCAGGGAGAATGGCCAAGTGGTCCATACACTTGAGCGACTTCGACCTGAAAGTTGTCCCCAGAACAGCGATAAAATCCCAGGCGTTAGCAGACTTTGTATCCGACTTCAGCCCAGCACTGCAGACACAGGCAGATAAAGACATCCTCCTCCTTGAGGAGGACAAAGGCGAACAGGTGTGGAAGCTAAATGTAGATGGCGCCTCCAACATTCGAGGATCTGGAGCAGGATTAGTTCTGAAGTCTCCTCAGGGGGATCTCATAGTCCAAGCAATACGGTGCGAGTTCCGAACAACAAACAACGAGGCAGAATATGAAGCTCTAATCTTGGGTCTCCAGCTGGCTCTAGACCTCAAAATCAAGCGCCTAGAGGCTTACAGCGATTTCCAGCTAATAGTCAATCACATGAATGGTTCGTATGCAGCTAAGGACTCCAAGATGGTGTCTTACCTTGAAGTGGCAAAGGAGTTCTCCCTCAGGTTCGTAGCCTTCTCAATCAACCAAGTCCCTAGGGACCAGAACGTGGAAGCAGACGCCCTAGCCACCCTGGGGGCAACCTTCAAACCAGGCGTAGTTTCCACCATACCCATTGTCCATGTACTGGAGCCAGCAGTTTGGACAGGCACACAAGAACACCAGATGCTGAGGCAGGAGAACAATTCACCAGACCATGGATTGCAGTGGCTGCAGGAGGCAGGAGTCTGCAGCACCTCAGCAGAACAAGAAAGAACCCCAGACTGGAGAAAACCCTACCAAGACAAGAAGGAAGCCCGGAGACAAGAATGGCTGCAAAACGATATCCTGCCAGCAGACAAGAAGGAAGCCCGGAGTTTTAGAATGAAAGCGTCCAGGTACACCCTCATTGATGGTGTCATGTTCAAAAGATCAGCCGCTGGACCATACTTGAGGTGCCTAAGTCAGCAGGAGGCAGAGGTGGTTATGCATGACCTCCACAGTGGTGAGTGTGGAAATCATGCAGGGGGCAAAAGTCTATCCAACAAAGCACTCCGCCAAGGTTACTATTGGCCGACAATGCGCAAGGACGCGAGGGAATATGTTAAGAAATGTGACGCCTGCCAGAGACATGCACCGGTCAATCACCAGCCAGCAGAGCCGTTGCACCCAGTAATTTCTCCTTGGCCCTTCATGAAATGGGGGATGGATATTGTTGGCAAGCTACCGAGAGCCCCAGGAAACAAGGTTTTTATGTTGACCATTACTGACTACTTCTCCAAGTGGATAGAAGCAGAAGCATTCCCTCAGGTGACTGAGAAGCAGGTTATATCCTTCATAAAGCGTAACATTATCTGCAGGTTTGGCATTCCTTCAGAGATCATCTGCGACAACGGATCCCAGTTTATTGGCAACAAGATGGAGGCCTACTGCGCTAGGTGGAACATCACACTAAGCAAGTCTACCCCCAGAAACCCTCAGTCTAATGGTCAGGCGGAATCTAGCAACAAAATTGTGATAGACAACCTGAAGAGAAGGCTGGAGGAGGCAGGGGGCAGATGGGCAGAAGAACTCCTCTTGGTGCTGTGGTCTGACAGAACTACACCCAAGGTGGCTACAGGACAAACACCTTTCAGTTTGGTCTTTGGTGCTGAGGCGGTCATCCATTCAGAGGTGAGAGTGCCTACTCATAGATACGGATGCATAACCGAAGACAGGAACCAGGTAGAGATGGCAAGCAGCTTGGATACTATAGATGAGCTCAGAACCGATGCTCAAATAAGGATGGCCTCCTACAGACAAACAGTCGCCAGAAGTTACAACAAGAATGTCAGAGTCAGAATCCTGCAGGAAGGAGACCTAGTCCTCAGAAAAGTCTTCCAGAACACCAGGAACCAACGAGCAGGAAAGTTCGCTTACAATTGGGAAGGACCCTATCAAATAGAGAAAGTAGTTGGGAACGGAGCCTACCGACTTATGACCATGGAGGGGAAGATCATCCAAAAGCCATGGAACACCGTACACCTAAAGAAATACTTCTTCTGAGTGGGCCACAGCCGCCAGAAATCTGGGCCACTGCCGCCAGAAACATGGGCTACAGCCGCCAGAAACGTGGCATCTATTCTGTCAGGTGCACCTCCACCAGAACCCAGGTTTAATATTTTCAAACCTCGCAAACACGTATTTAAATTTTCCTATCATTCTTCTGTTTTCTTTTCTTTCTTTTAGCAAAATTCAAATTTTTTCCCGCATATTTAAATCAGATAAAATTTTGATTTCCTTTTTACGTGTGTCGTCAAAATTCAATTTTCTTTGGCATTAAGGTTTGATTTTCTTATTGCGTACATTTTCGAAATTTAATTTTCTCTCTCCATATATTTTCGAAATTCGATTTTTTGCTTCCACATATGTCTTCAAATATTGTGTTCCCTATCTTTGCCAAATTTTTGTCAGTTTTCTCAAACTGAGTGCTGGTGACTAATCTGGTGGAGTGTACAATTTCTTCAGAGGGCGTGCGTCTGTGACTAAGTGCCTACAACCGGGACATTACAGTCTCCTGCGCCACTTAGCACCCACGCAAAGCGTGGCACCTCTGACTGAGTGGGCGAACTAAACCCCAGGCCACCACTATATCAAAGGTCGACCATACAAACATAAGGCATGCATACAACAGAAGGTAGTTAGACAAAACTACAACAAACGATTACAATCAGACGCAAACAATCACGATCAAAAGCAAATGATTACGATCTTCTGTTAAGGCACGAAGTGCCACAAAATACTAACACACTGCGCTCCCCTGAGCAAAGGCGAAGTCATTACAGAATTTTTTGCAAACACTAACAAATCGGAAGTTCATGCCATGCAGGATTCACAAGCCGAAAACAAAGGAGGAGTAACATCACTCCAGCAGAACTTGGTCCACAACCTGGACATTCTCCTCTGGTGGAGGCGGAACTGTAGCAGATTCTCCTGTAGAAACCTGGGTCTCTGATGAACAGCAAGAGAATCTCCCCCAGGGTCATCAACGACATCCTGCTGGTCCACGCTTTTTTGCCCATCAGCCTCCTGATCAGCAATGAGAAATCAGTGGACTCCATCAGATCCTCCGCCTCCACATCAGAAAGAGCATCCAGGTCAGGCGCCACAGAAAATTCCTCATCCAGTCACTTCTTCTCTACAACCAGATTCCTCCGCCAACAATCTGCGAACCAAGTCCAACTCCTTCAGAGAACCTTCTTCTAGCACAGACCTGGGACCAGGAAGTAGCATATGATCCAGGAAAGTCATATCCTCTGCAGACTTACCAAAGCCTTCAGGAAATTTGAGCACCACTTCAGCAGAAACCTCGTCAACGGATCTGGGGGCAGAATAAGAGGTAGACTTAGAAAGGTCTGCCACCAGAGGTCCACTCTCTGCAGGAGTAATTTCTAAGAGAGGGGACAGATCACGCCTTCTCCTAGAACCAGCCAGGCCAGCTGAAGCAGAGCCAACTGCCTACAACTGGGGCAAGCGGAAATTCCCGCCTAAGATGAGCTTAGTCGGAAATTTGGGGGCATTTGTTCGGGCAAAAATTTGCACCTTCAAGAATGCAACGTGGCACGCTACGAATGGACGGTCGAAGGTCGAAAGGACAAAAGTCAAAGGTCGGAAAGTCAAGGGACGACAGTCAAAAACCGAGGGTCAAAATCAAGTCAGAGTCAGAAGCCGAGGATCAAAAGTCAAAGTCGGCATTATTGGGCCATTCTTGAACCCGAAACATCAAAAGATAAACGGGCTGCAAAAAGGTACACCAGGAGGAGAGATGGACCGGACCAAGGGAAAACAACAACCCAGCCCAGCAAGTATAGTAACCTACCCCTACTCCAATCAGGAATAAAACAGGAGAGAAGTCGAAACCGACTCCAAGATTGGAGGCCCAACTTCCACAGACCAAAGGATAAGAATGAAGAAGTGTAACTGCTATGGGAGTTAAAGCAAAGATTCTCCATTGATGAGATAGCAATCATAACAGCTATCAGGCAGTAATGAATTCAGCATTAAGAGGCAATAATGGAGATTTAATGACCGAGATTCTCCATTGATGGTGAAGATAACGACCGGCAGCAGTATAAAAGAGGGGGAGAAGGACATTCAAAGACATTCTTCTCAAGCATATTCACGCATAATCTAACATAGTCACACTACTGTCCAATTACTCATACTTGTATGCTCTTCGTTATTCTTTTTCATTCTTAGTAGAACTTTGGTGGGATTCCGACTCCCCCCGCGGTTTTTCCCACAACGGGTTTCCGCGTCACCAAAACTTTGTGTGTCGTCTCTTCTTTTTTGTTGACCTTTGTCCGCTCGAATTGTTCAATTTCTTCGACCCGCAGTTATAGGACGATCGCTTTGACCCGCAACCGATATCGAAGACCCGGTAAATTTTTACCAAAACAATATTAAACTCTATATTAAATTAACATTACTAATAGCATAATATTAAACTCTATTACAAAGTATTAAACTCTAGTACCTAGGTAAGAGGGAAGTAGGATAGAAAAAAGAAAAGTGAAAGAAATCAAAAAAAACAGGAGTATTTCTGAATTATACTCTGAACATGTTATGTGACATAAACCAGACACAAATATGATCCATTTGTCAGATATATACTTCTTACATAATGTACTGGGTATCATTTTATGGATGACATATAAATAAAGAAAGAAGCTGAACAATATATTTATTTATTATGACTAATCAAATTTCTAATTTTATACTGCCTCTCTTCTAATAAAATGTTCTTTTCGTATTAAAAAAGAAGAAATGAGTGGCTCAAAAAAGAAGAAAGAGAGAGAGAGAAATGGAAGAATAATTGCAAACCACACATTGATGGATTAAAAAGGAAAATGAACAAATATCAAACTCAGCTAAAAAAAAGTAAGACAAAAATAGGAACTCTGAGGGACTATATCATTTATGAGAAGTTTATAATCAGATACTTCCTACGTCCCAATGAATTGTTTGTCTCTTTCATATTGGGACGTCTCAATGATTGGGACGTCTCAATGATTGGTTTGCCTTTCTATTTTAGGTATGTTTTTTATATGTAATTTGACCTTTCTCATTGGATTTCTTTCCCTTGGTGTCAAAAACAAAAATAAACAATTCATTGGAACGGAGGAAGTATAACTAAATGATTACGACGGAGGGAGTATTACATTTTCAAAGAAATACGAGTACCAAGTAATGAGAGAAGAGTTCTTTTATTGTTCTTAAAAACCAAAAACTAAAGGGTAATTTTTTTAAGCAAAACAGAAACGTAAACTGTTGAAGAAAATATTAAAAAATAAAAATGTAAGCTATATTGACTGAGACGGAAGGATTTTGATTGTCAAGTCACTAAACTGTTTGTAAAAAAAATTAAAAATCGTGCATAGGCATGGATATTGCACTAGTAAGTGGATGAAGTAGACATCACTCTATCAACACCAGTATTATGTGGCCAGAAATCAGAATAAGGATTGTTACTCCTATTCTCCTTTTTCTTCAGCTCTGCTAATTACATCTGGTAAGCATGGCATTTGCATCATTATCACCTTCAACTATCCGAGTTCACATATGCAAACCACGGTTTCTAGGCCAAAACGACATTAGACTACTTCCTGAGAGATCATTCCCTTCAACATGTTGCAAAGCAATAAAAAATAAATCATCAGTAAGCGCAAAATTTGACCTCTTTCAGATCTTAGGTGGCCGAGGTCTATGCAACGGCGAGGCGGGTCTTCTGGAAGAACTGAAGAGAGAGAGACAAAACCCGTCACAAACAAGGGCTGGAAATGAGGAATCTCCATCCAGTGATACTGAGAATAAAAGCTCAGAACTCGGATGGATATCAGAAGATGCATTTGAGAAGGAGATGTTAGGCTTAACAGGTGGATTTCCGGGGGGTGAAAATGGACTCCGAAAGTTTCTAGAGAAAAACCCACCTTCACCAAAGAAAGGAAGAGAAGATAGCCATTTGAAGACAGTCCTCGGGTTGACAAATAAACCAAAACCACCTGAGCTGCCATTGTTACTGCCAGGGATGATCGCCATAGTTAAGAACCCAAAAAACCCATTTTACATGTACTGTGGAATTGTTCAGAGAATTACAGATGGGAAGGCAGGAGTGCTCTTTGAAGGAGGGAATTGGGACAGGCTGGTTACTTTCAGGCTTGAGGAGTTGCAGAGGAGAGAGAAAGGCCCCCCAATGGTTAATCCTAAATCTGTTATCTTGGAGCCAATGATTGAAATGTTAAAAAATCAATGAATTAGGGAAAAAAATTGAATATTTCAGTGAAGCCCAGAGTTTTTACCTTAGCACTTATGTCTTTGTACGGTACTAAGTCTGGAGCATATCTCACTGAGAAATTCAACAAGATTCTAGACTTTTACCATTGAGATTTTTTTAAATTTTTTTCTGAACTCAGCATGCACTTGTATTTCATTAAAAAAAAATTACGTTCTCTGCTATCAAGACGCCTAATTGCAGTGATGTCAGTTGTGTATCTTAAAAAGCAGGTACAACCTATCACACAGCCTTGGTTACAAATGGGAAAGCCAAACTACATGAATTAGTACATCCCAGGAACGTCCCACTAATCTACAACCCCAAGTCAGCAACTTCAATTCATTCATTTTGTTCAATTCATTCATTTTGTGAGTACACTTACTATCTGATGTTATAACCAAACAACTTGGTAATCTTCTAAATGTTACAGCCAAATGAACTCTTAGTAGGCGGAAGCAGTGAAGCATAGTATATCTCTAATCAAATTTTACCAAAGAAACACCAAGCAATCAAGTGGTGTGTCACCTACCTTACTCTTATATCATTAACAAAAGGTAGTTTCCGTATTACTTGTGAATAATAGCGGTAAGAGAATTTACGAATTCCCAAAAAGTAACACAATTCAGCAATCACCAACCCACACACCGTGAAAAATTATTGATAGAAACAAAGTTAACTACGCAAGCAATTATAGCAACAAATTACTATAGATTAGTTTAAAAATATGATCCAGTATACATCAAATGGTCAAAAAAAGAACTTGCCAAATTGTTTCAACCAGCATATCAAAGACAGGAGTACTACTTTGGAGCTGAATGTTCAAAACAACAGTAATAAAACTAATAAAGCAGTTAACTTCACCATGTTATCCACAAGACATGTAAGATAACATCCAGCTACCAACGGGCCTTATTTGTCAAATTAGAAGCAGCCGCCTAACTGTCAATAGAAAGAAAAATAACCAAGCAAAAATGATTAAAGAACTATAGAAACCTATGAGAAAGCGTGGAGGAAGAAGGGATGAGAAGATAAAAAACAAGATTGGTTCCAGGAGAAAGTGGGTACCAGTACTGCCTCTATCTCCTCATTTGAAAGTGGTGATCGTTTGGGCTGATCAGAAGCCTTCCCAGAGGCAGACAACGTAGATGTTCCTGAGATGGATTTCAAAAGGAATGCCTTCATTCCATCATCTTGGGTTGATGGAGAAGCATCTAACAAATAAAAAGGGGAATTAAAAACAAAAAAATAAAAATAAGGATCAGCAATAGCCAATAGACTCGTAACTTGTTGTTATCATAGATTACAGACCATTTCTAAAAACAGTTTACCACCAAGAATGCCAAGATCACAACAAACAATCCCATACCTTAGTTACCACTTTCACTCTTATAGTCACGTGAAAAAACAAGAGAAAAAACCATGTGCCGGGTATCAAAAGACAAATGGGCACCAATAAGTTGCATCATGTGTGACCATTTGCTAACTTTTGCATGGAAAACAAGGGGCATTGGCTGTTGATGGCTTCTATAAAAATGGGACATATCTTCTTTTACTAATTGCCTACTGCAAAGTAGACAATCCGTTCAAATCCAATCTACCTATATTCTTTTTTTCGGACATTCAAGTCCAATCTACTCATTTCCATTTTAATCATTGTTTTAATATCAAACAAATACTTTAAACCTTACCTATTTACATAAATATCACTATTTTCCATACATTTAATATTAAATAGATATTTACTTGTACATTTAATAATAAACAAACTATTTCTTAAAACTTGTGCTAAAAACAAATGGTAGATTGGATTTGAACGGAGGGAGGAATAGTGTAATTTTCAAGTAGCCAAAAAAGAGACCATTGATGAATATGATTTGATGTTGGGTGCAGAACCGTCGTTCTCTTTGTTACTCGTAGTTCTTTGTTAGGGTATTCCATTCTCTTTCCGCTTCATCCAACCAACCCCAACCTAACCAACCATCACCACCCTTCCCTGCCGTTGTCCCACCACTATCGTCGTCGCAAGCAGCCCCATCACCAGCCAGATGACTTGTCACTTGCGACCCCCACCTCCTAATCCACAGTAAACTATCCACGAAATGCCCTCCATTAATAACTGGATTTATCATTGGAAATGTATGACACTTGCAAACGCAGGGGAGTCACATACTTGTAAATGGGTTTGAGCGACATGGCTAGCCCATTATGCCTACAGTATATCAATCTTTATGCGATAGATAAGCATATTGTCCAATCACAGGGACGCCTGATCAGGTGCTCCCATCTCTTGAACGAATCCTAAAAACTGGAGTTTAGACTTCCAACACATAATAAATCGGAAGCAAACAGCGTGAGTGACTAGATCCTGGATCGATCAACCCCACAATTCGCTAAATGATTCAACTGCACTCATATCATTATATTTTGTTTAAATACCCGTGTCAACAGTTATAATTCACAAATATCTATCAAACAAATTACCCTGAAACTAATGTTGATGAATAAAGACGAGTACTGGACAAGGACACATCAATTTCCAAAAATAAATCATAAACAGGAGCATTGGACAGGGACGCAGATGTATCTATACATCTAGAAATTTAAATCCAGCTTGTTTCTTATGTGATAAAGAACATTGAAAAAGTAAAAGTAAGCAGCATTACGAAATGGTTTGGGATGGCGTTGAGGAAATTTGATACGAGGGATCCTCTTCAAAGCGTGAGCAGCGCCTCCCATCTTTGTGTTTCGTTGGCCGTAGAAAGTGGAAGAATGACCGACTAATGCAAGAAGCAGGGAGGTATTTAGGTTGGAGACACCTAAACTTTCGATACTTTCTTGGATTGCGGGTCACCGTTTTTGCTAACAAACTACTCGCTCTAATATGGATTTTTTTAAGGAATCCCAAAATAGGATTATGTCATGGCTAATTAGCTAGGGGTGTTAACTGGTCCTAATCCGGACCGGATCGGATCGGTAACCCAAAAAATCGAAATCCGCGGATCGAATCGGTTAACAAAGAAACCCGGACCGGGTCGGACCCTCTTAAGATTATTTTTTTTTAAGTGTGGACCGGGCCGCGGATCGGCAACTAAGTTTTTGGATACCCGCGGACCTAACCGGACCGTACAGTTCAGGTCGGTCGGGTTTGCCGGTCCGGGTCACTTTTTGAACACTCCTAGTCATAGCATAAAAATCATCAAGAATAATAATTTCCACGTTTGTCGGGCCAATATTCCCCAAACATGCTTTCCTACATAAAATGACATAGCATGTGCTGACTCATGGGCTGCACGGTTACAATGATGCGAAACAAAAGATCAGCTAATTGTAGACACCCACATTTTGACCGCCAGGGGTCTATAGTAGTTTCCGACAAACATCCGAAGATGATCGGACGCAAACATGTTTTAACGTACTCGAATATGGGCTCGAAATCATGGACATTTGGCTTGGGCTTTTTACGGAGTACAAATTTCACAAAACCAACCTCAAACTCGGGCCCAGTGGGTCATTTCGAGTCAAATAAGACTAATTTGGGTCGAATCCGACACCAGGGGCAAAACCGTCTTTTAGCGACCGAGTCAAAACCCGGTCAAAGATATTTTCGAAACACACGGACCAGCCGTGTCACTTCACGAGTCCGACCTAGACTCAAATGCTACAAAAAATATCAGCTACGACGAGTATTAAACAATTCCGTTAAGGATAGAATTCGATCTCAAGTAGGAATTCTATCCGAACACCCGATCAAACACTCGACCGAGTATCAAATACTCGGCCGTGCAGCCCTCATTCCAGCCGAGATACGTTTCTTCCTCACCAAGAAAAGGAATTCTCGTTCCTTTCAACTTCTTACATTTCCTATCCAAACCGGCATTTCTTATTGTTCAAGCAAGAATACCTCTTCTAGCTTCTCTCCTATAAATAGGACCCTCACATACACAATTCAGGACACATCCGTGACATCTACACAATATCAACAATTCCCGAAAACTCATATACACACACATAGCATCGAATAACCGATAGTGTAACCCGAGACCCGAAGAAACCGGTCACCTCACCCGCCACCCTACACGTCCAAAAACCACCATAACTCACCGACATTAATTCGACGCTCCCGTGCCTAAGCCACATTTCGACGAGCCCCGTTCCGAGTATACAAAGCATGTAGGTTGAGGGTGTAAATCAAAATCCCATCTTCTCCTTTCTCTCTCCCTTCCTCTCGTCTTTTTTTCTTCTTTTGGGTCGTTGGTCCGTCTTTATTATGGGTCATCGTCACATCTTCTATTTTCAATAATATCGATACTACGAACTATTTTTATACAAAACAACGTTCTTAAAATACAATATCGATTCTCTAGTCGAATATCGTATTAAAAAATAACTAAATCAATCTCGTTGATGCTGAAAAATCGTCCTTTGATTTTAAATATAATATGACGGTTTTGACGCGGAGAGAATCAACATCTTTTTTGTTCGATTTGTTTTCAAAACGATTTTCTAAAAGACGTTTTCTTTTCTAAAAAAAACTATTCCGAATATTCGATATCGATTTCATAATCGAATATCGAATATAACGAATGTCGCTAAATTAAATCGAGTATAAATCACGCAATATTCGTACGCGATTTAATAAAGAGATAAATTTTTCTGAAAAAACAATTTCAAAAACAGCCCGGGACGTGAGTCGCGTGCATTCCGGGCGAGCCGCCTTCTCGCGCGAGTCGCGCTCTTCCCCAGCGACTCGCGTGACCTCCTGAAATCCGTGGCATCGAAACTCAATTCCGTCTTATTTTAACATCTTTGCTTTATTAAAACGACGGTTTTCCTTGGCATATTATAGGTTTCGATAAATATTTTTAACCTCGGTCATCACGCGAATAAACTTTTCAAAATCATGCATGTTATCGTATTTATATTTCTTATTCGATTTATAACCCGTTATTAACTTGTTTGTTCATGTTTGTAGCAATTTCTTTTCATTATTTGTTTTATTAGACTAAAACGAACCTCGCATGCTAAAATACAACTTTGACGTTAAGTTTTAGATGCATTAAATCGACTTAGCAACCCATTCAATTATTCACATGCTTAGGGAAAATAATGTTTGCATATCATTTCATCGTTCAACTAACGCGCGTATTAAAACATCAAACGATATCTTAGTAGAGGCCGCTATGTGCGGGCGGGGTTGGGTGTTCTTTGTGAACTTCCCAACACGTACCCTCACCCCTTACTCAGAACCATGGTTTCCGAATGTCCGAATCCATTGGCAAACGAGAGTCATTCAATACACGATATCCGATAATGTCAGTATCGGTATCGCAATGCTAAGGGACGAGCCCAATGAACCCTGACATCGGATATGGATCGTATTTTGTACACGGCCCACTACGACATAGAGTGGGTTCGAACGGGCCCGAACTTCTACAAAGTTCGGTGGCGACTCCAACTTCGATTTAATTTTCAATTCGACCCATCTCATATGGAGATTCATTCGCCTCCCCAAACCCGCGCGTGGCCGCGTTGGGGTGGACCTATGTCATGTCCACAATTTGGCGACTCCGCTGGAGATTAACTGATGCGTAACTTACCATCGGCATCCTTAGGGTGAGACTCGAATAAAAATCGTTTGACTAGTACAATACGCGTTTTAGTTTTACGGTTCATGCATAACCCCATATTTTCCCGGGCCGGTACTGGTGACCGACGTCCCACTATACCATTGATGTAGTCCAAATTGGATATGTCAAAAGGTGTTCATAGCAGATTCGTATGGGTTTTACGGCATGTTCTAAGCTCAACTCGACTTAGGAAGTCCGCCCCGATTCTCGAATAGGCTATGTACACTGGTATAGATCCTTATAGACTGACCGAGACTTAGTTTAAGAGCATACATGGTGTCGTTATACTGTTTCCATGACTACGTGCTGCTTGATCTACATCCTTTTCAAAAAACCGTCATTTTCAACAATTGCATCCTTTTTTCAAAATATCCAATTTCAAAACCCTGGGCATATACCGTGTAACACCCCTGATTTTATAAAATTAAATTTAATTAAAATTATGTTCGTATTTTTATTTTTACGATTTAACTCGTAATTCTTAAAATTATTATAAAACGACTTTATCGTTTAATCATTTCAAACTCCTAAAATTCTATTTGTCTCGGAAACTCTTATATTTAAAACATATTTTCATTTCTATTTTTGAATTACGTTATACATTTAATTTATTTTTTATCGAAAATCTATTTCGACGATTTATACTCGAAATTCTTTTAATTTCAAGCTCGAAGCTAATTTATTTTAGTTTTTGTCAAAATATTTATTTTCTTTCCTCGAGAAATCAATTTAATTCACTATATCGAATATTTATTATTTTTCGGGAAATACTATTTCATCGTTTAATTATTTATTTCTATAAAATTCATTTTTTGTCTCGAATAATTTATTTACTCATTTTATTTGACGATCCGATAATTTAATAATTTTATTGACTCATTTTAATTCAACTCGTGGGTCAGTCAACTTATCGTTACGGAATTCGTCTCCAACCCAATTCATTTTAACTAACCCGTGTACATTGTATACATATGTCTCGAAATCCGTTTACTTATCGGTGAAGTGTATTTAACCCACTTGTTTCAGTGCTCCACTTGATTCATAATTCACTTCGTTTTCCCACATTTAACATACACTCCACCCTGCCATTTTGTTCCCACCGCTTCACCAGCCTTCTCCTCTTCCTTTCTTTTATTTAATCACATCTATTTCAGCCTCCATAACCGCTCATCTTCTATTCCATTTAACTTCTTTTTCGTCTTCGTTTTGTCCGTTGCTTTTGCCGATGCTTTGCCCTGTTCTTCGTCTACAACTCTTTGGTTTGCGCGCTGCTTTTGCTACCCGACCCCTTGTTGTTGCTGCTGTTGTTTCGTGCCTCCGTTTTTCTCTTTTGTCTCCTGATTTGGTCGAGGTAGTCTTCTTCTCCTTCCTTCCTTCCTTCTCTCTTCTTCCCCTGCATTTTCTAATTCTCGTTGCTGCTATTGTGCGTCGCTATTGGTGCTGTTCGTTTGCTGCGTTTCTTCTGTTTTCCTCTGTTTATCGTCTTTGCGTCTGTTGCTGCTACTTGTTTGTTCTGCCGACTGCTGTTCCTTGTTCTATTCAGCTTTTTCTTCTTCTTCTTCTTCTTCTTCTTCTTCTTCTTCTTCTTCTTCTTCTTCTTCTTCTTCCTTTTCGTTCCACCTCTTTTCTTCGTCGTTTGCTGCTGCGTTTGCCGTTCGTTGTTGACCTGTTGTTCTCGCTCTACTGTTACTGCGCTATGTTGCTTCGTGTTGATGCTACTGTCCTTCTCTTCTTCTCTATTCAGGTTTTCTAAATGCTGTTGCTGCTAGTGTTGTGCGTATTGCTATCCGTTCTGTCTCGCTGCTGCTACTGCCTTTGTTGGTGCGGTTATTTGTTGCTGACTCCTACTGTCACATGCTGTCGTTTGATTAAGTTCGTTCTCGATGTATGTTGCCCGAGTCTTCTACGCCCTTCTATATTGTTCATTGTTGTTTGCACTCGGTTCGATGTAGAATCGATCGACTTTTACTCACTTCCTTCTCCTTTGTTTTCTGCTCTGTTTCCGATCGTCTTTTTGTCACGCTACTGTTGTCAAATTTCGTAGTTGCTGTACATGGGTTGTGTCTGAAGATACCGAGTCCGTGTTCTTTGTCCCTCCAACTTTCATGTTCCATTCTCACGATAATCCTCCGATCTCCAATTTTCTTGGTAATTCGATTTTATATTCGATTGCCGTATCCAATCTTCTCTACTCGCTTTATACGGTATTTTATGTCGTATCCTTCGTGTTTCATAGGTTTTCGTGAAGGCCCTTCCCCTTTGAGGACGAGTACGTGATCGACGCGGGCATCGACTCAAGGTAACTTTAGGACGTTACTCGATTTTATATCGTATGTTTGAGTAGTAGTATGTAGTAAATATTTTAACTTCAGTTTCTCTAATTTAGCTATTTATTATTGCTAATAATATTAATTTTAAATTGTATACCTTATAAATATTTTTCAAATTTTCGATATCGTTTTATAAATCGTTTGTGATTTAACTATTTACGATCGTTGTAATATTTTGTTGGTTATTGTGACACTAGTAACTAAATAATATCGATTTCATATTTTCGTCATATTTCGTTAATTTCAAATTTTTAACTCAAAATTGTATTTTCATATTAGAATCGAGATTTGTATACTTGTTTAATAAATTAATTTTCATTTTACGATTTATACTAATAAATGAGAAAATAGTCGATTTAGTTTTAAATACATTTTAGTCGAGACTATTTTCACTAATAATTTTCTATTTGTTTCCGATTGACTATTTTTATTAAAATTTGTATTATTTATAAATCAAAGCTATTTCTTAAAAATAATTTGAAACCTTTATAAAATTCATTTCATTTATAAAACTCGTTGACTCAATAAATTTTGATATCGTTTTTCTTAAAATATCTCTTTTCTAAGATTTATTGTTCTAACTCGATTTCCTAAATTATTTATAAAATACTATATGATGACTTATCCTATTTTATTTATATTTTGAGTAATGAATTTAGAAATATAATAAAGATACGATAACGACGATAATAATAAAATGTTAATTTCGTTAGAAATGCTATTTTTGTACATTTCACCTATTTTAATAACTTGCGTATTTTCAATAACAATATTTCTATTTTAAGTAAGTTTCTAAAATTAGTAAGTTTCTATTTATAGAAAGTTTTCCTTTTAATATAAAATGGTTATTCCTTTTATCCATATCATTTATATTGATTATATTTAATTTTGAATATCGATAATGGTTGTTTTGGAGTTATGGAATGAGGACAAGTGTATGGGTAGAGTAATACAGTCTAGGGTATACGTTTTGCCATCAACTATAAAGCTGGTGTGTCTATGTTGAGACGCATTGGTCGTTGAACTGAGCATGGTTTGTGTTCAGGAGTGTGTATATTTTGACCTTAAACTTAGATATCGCATCGTGTAAGTCGCCGTCGGGTTGAACTGGATTACGGTTGGTGTGCAGGAGGGGTGTACATTACTTAAGCCAGGACCTCGCTGCACGCAGTCCTGTTATAGTTGAGTTGCCTAGTTAGAGACCGAAGTCTAATTTGTTTTGACTAAGTTCTCGAAGCTAGTTTGAGTATTATCCTAGTGAAAGTCTATTCCGTTGCACTGATTGATTTCCATAACGCCATTTTTGAATATGATTATTATTATCGATTGATGTTGACTTGCATGTTTGCAAATGCTTTAAGTTTCGCTAAAAACTTATTTTTATTATATCGTTTTAATGTTTTCTCATTTCAAGTATTTTGATATAGTAATACTATTATTTTTCCATATGATATAATATGGCTGGGAGAACGTCCGAGTTACTCCCCACTGACGTGGCTGTTGTGTTTATAACATGACAGGTATTTGCTGCTGGGTTTTGGGTGTGAGCTAGCGAGTAGCGTGGATCCTACTCTCCCTTATTTATGTTTATTGAAGGATTGTATAAACCCTTTTAAGGAATGTTCTTTTAGCCCTTTTGTAAAAAGGGGCCTTTGTATTGACTTACCATTTCTTTTAATAAGATATAGTTTGTCAGTGTGTTTTAATCCCACTCTACAGTGTTTCCGCCACTGTATTGCGTTAGATTTTCTAGAGAATTACATACCGAATTTAGGATCTACGATTTTACTCAAAATAGCCCTTTTTCTAGCCGGTATTACGCCCAATTCAAAACTCGAAATTATTTTCGAACTTGCAAAACCGTCACCCGGTTCAATTTTCGTTTTTTTTCCTTCTTCGAAAAAAGAACCGGGCCATTCCCCAAATTTTTCGGGCTTTCAAAAAAAAATCCATTTCAAAACCTTCCTTTTCTTAGGACTTCCTGTATTTAGCAGTGTCGGGTCGTGTCGTAAGTCATCGAGGTCTTTTAGCGTCAAAACTCCGTCAATCTTTTATCACGGGTTTCCTCCCTATCCCAGTCCGCCTTACTTGTCAAGGCACGGCCCACCTACGTAGGACATACTCCTACAGAGGCGGGCCCGTTTACACTTTCGAGTTTAAAGCCTGGGGAATTCTCACGTGGACCTTCCTTCGAACAGGACTCGGCCCACTCCGCCGAATCCTGAGGGAGGCCCACCTTTCACGAATCGCCCGTCTAGGTGTCCTTTCCGAGTCATTTCCTTTTCAGGCTTTTCCTCACTCGGGGGCTACTCTTCAGCAGAGCGATCAATCACGGTTGCTCTGATGGTCATGTCTTACACGTGTCTCACGTACCCCGCTTTCGAGTCACTTAGATGTCACTCCATCTGAGTCTTACCCGAGTCTTTAGTCTCACTCGGGGGCTGTCCCCCAACCGAGTAATCGACCGTGGTCACCTTAAGGGGTGCCTTACGTCCATCCTGCACCGACGTCCTTATGCTACGAATACTCGAGTTACCTAGGTTTAGGTCACCACGGTAGGTCCGAGCACGCGACGCGGTCAGACACGGTCGCCCCATTTTCGGACTCACCCTTATACAGTCCGAGTCTAATTCGCGGTCGTTACTTTGTCTGAATTAACGTTTAACTATCCCGACCAAAGAATCTTAGTCATTTCCGTCATCCCGGGCCATGTCTGGTTTGACTCATTCTCTTGCATTTGCGCGAAACCGAGCTTAGGCGAGTTCTAACACCTGTCGTTTCTTCCGATCAGGGACCCTATGAACGAGACACTACCAAACCATAACAAATCCCGCGTCGTCGAGAAAGGGGATATCTAGGGGAGTATGCTTATGCTATCTTGCTCCATTAACAATATCTTCTCAAAAATCAATACCGCCCTAGATAACCTAAATGCCAGGGTAACCACCATCGAAGAAGACCTTGTAAGAACCCGATCCTGCCTAACACAACTAGAGCGGGCAAGGCAGCCAATCACCCAACTGAGCCATTTGAAGGGTGAACACTCTTACGAAACTGTCCGATACCCTCAAGATGGCAAGACTGAGAGAGGTAACCCTCAAGTCACCTCTCCGAAAGTCAAGGACCAGTCAAAGGTAAGGACATTTACCCACTTGGATATGTCCTACACCGTCGCTTTCCAAAGGTTGGTTTTGAAAGGGCTAATACTACCCATAGGCCCAACATCCAACGTACAATTGGAAAAACGCTCCAAAGCATGGAACGCCGAGCATTACTGCAAATTCCACAGAGGGAGGGGACACGATACGGAACAGTGCTGGAAACTGAAACACCTCATCCAAGATTTCCTCGATGCCGGGAGGACTCCCGTTTTGGAAACATTATAACTTGCAAAGCCCCTCATGGACTATGCAGGGCCCGATGACCAAAGCATCCAATCTACCTCTCATGCATCCAAGAGTCCGGATTTGATTTAAGTCCAAGTCTGAGTCCGAGTCTAGGATATACTATTTATTTCAACTTCAAAGTCAGAGTCAGAGTCAACTGTATTTTGTCCTCTTTTTCAAAATTCAATAAAATCAGCTTTCAATATTCTTTCTTATATATACTTTCCATATGTGTTTCCGAGAACATGATGAACACTGTCATACACTGTGAGCACACGCACGTGACTATTATAGGCACATCTATAATGATTGCAGGAAACCAAGCCCGAGTTTTCCTTTTACCTATTCCATGTCTGGCATAGAAAGCCACATAACTACCCTTAGCAGGAGCTGTATCGAATCCTATGACAAATCTAGGTAGTCTTCTAATTTGGGTTCAAGACGGGAGGCAAGCCCATTTCCCAGAATAAAGACCCCTCCAATAAGACTGACTAATCCCCACCTCAGGTGTTAGCTTGACCAAAAGAAGAAAAAACTGGACGAAAAAAAATCAAAAGTCCAAAAAAAAAAAACTGGACGAAAAAAAATCAAAAGTCCAAGAAAGAAAAACTGGACAAAAAATCAAAAGTCCAGGAAAAAGCAAAAGGCCAAAACAAAAAAGCAGGCCATCATCAAAAAAAAAAAAACTCATGACCGTGATTATTGGTCAAATCAAGTGAGAGTCCCTTGACCGGGGTACAGTCAATTCAAAATACCATCAAATAGGGAAGAGATAATCAGGTTGGTCAGCTAACACCACATCTAGCCTTCCCACATTACAACCCTCAAGACCTTCTCGAGACCTAGGCTAGAGACAGCCCGGAATTTTGAGGATTCAAGCTCCATAGGATACCCTTAACCATTAGGGCCAGACATGGAAATCACATCCCGCTTTATCAAACCTGCCCAATCGAAGTTCGAGCTATTTTACTCGACTTCCCCCTTGCACAACAACTACAACACAACACAACACGACAGGACATAACAAACTTCACAATCACCATACAAAGACCCGAGAGCAAAACTCGTCAAATCCCCGAGAGCAAAACTCGTCAAATCCCCGAGAGCAAAACTCGTCAAATCCCCGAGAACAAAACTCGTCAAATCCCCGAGAGCAAATCCCCGAGAGCAAAACTCGTCAAATTCCCGAGAGCAAAACTCGTCAAATCCCATCCCAATTCTTCTCATCCAAACCAGTTACCAGCCCCTAACACGGGAACTCAACCTGCGGTCGGCATAGAACATGCCCAAATAGTTCACACCACCTCTGGGGGCTACCCCGGAGAACGCTCACAGTCACAGGATCGACATCCTAACCATTTTAGCCCTCTGATCAAGACATCATTGGGAATGCACCTAGCCTACACCGTTAATATGGCTAGTTACACACAAAGTCCTATTAGACTAGGCACCATAATATATCTTTCAATCCACTGAACTACGGCATGGTTTGATTTCACTACACGTGAATACGTAGGCAGCCTTTCAAAAGAGGCACAACCACCCACATTGACACACATTCAAAAAGCACCATCATTCCGGTCACGACACTGTCATGTTCTTAGCAGCAAGCTTTGTCATCCTGGGGGCTTGTTTTAGACAGAAGACCTCCATCCACTCACAAAATCCAAATACTTTCAAAAACTAGCCTCCTTTCTATAGTGTGTCCTAGAACTCGGCTCAGTCGAAGACGAGAATCTGTCAGGACTCGGAGCGATACCCATTTTGGGAATGTACCCTAAAATCAAAAATCCAGAAGAGTACTAGACTGCAACAGACTCATTACAGACTACTGCAATTCCCCTGCAACGCATCCTTCCCATCTCAATGTTCGACCGTGTTGTCACTCGCCTAGGCTACGGAATAGCGCAACTTAAGAGTTTAGTCATCTTAGGTGGCCCATCCCCCTATCGAGTCACGGTCTAACCCCTCGAGAGTCCAGTCGCGTCTGTCAACTCGTCCTGTTATGTCCAGAGTCGAGTCCGTCGATATACCTCTCTCCTCGAATTCCCGCTTCAAAATTTGCAAAACTTAGCCATTTGAGAAAATCCTTTTCGACAAGGTCAAATTTCAGCCTATTTAAACTGCAAGTTTCTTTTCTGCCCTTTTAAATTTTGAAAACCTATCTCCTAGCACGTGAGTTGCTTTTAGGACTTCGATTTCAAAATAAAGCAAAAAATCTTTTTCCCCAGCGCGAGTCATATGTTTACCTACGTGTTGCATGCAAAATTTATGTAACTGATACAGGTATGACTCAAGGCTTCAGAAACAGGCCTGCACAACTCACATATATCTCCCCAGCGGAAGGCCCGATGCGGCATTTTCCCTAGAATAGCATGGGATGGGCCCATATATAGGCACACCCAGGACTTATGCGACAAGTCCGATTCCCCATGGAGTAATCATCATCAGCTTAGGTATGGTTTCTAACCTATGGCTGGTGAGCCCTTCACGCGAGTCTAATGGACTATAAACAACCCGATCGGAAGTCTGCCAGGTCTTAATCCTTGATTGGCCTGGTAGCTACTCTGACTTTCGCCTTGTCCAAGCCTCAGTCAGAGTGGGGGCTCTGTAGACACCCACATTTTGACCGCCAGGTGTCTATAGTAGTTTTCGACAAACACCCGATGATGATCAGACGCAAACATGCTTTAACGTACTCGAATATGGGCTCGAAATCATGGACATTTGGCTTGGGGCTTTTTACGGAGTAAAAATTTCACAAAACCAACCTCAAACTCAGGCCCAGTGGGTCATTTCGAGTCAAATAAGACTAATTTGGGTCGAATCCGACACTAGGGGCAAAACCGTCGTTTAGCGACCGAGTCAAAACTCGGTCAAAGATATTTTCGAAACACACGAACCAGCCGTGTCACTTCACGAGTCCGGCCTAGACTCAAATGCTACAAAATAAATCAGCTACGACAAGTATTAAACAATTCCGTTAAGGATAGAATTCGATCTCAAGTAGGAAATCTATCCGAACACCCGATCAAACACTCGACCGAGCATCAAATACTCGGCCGAGCAGCCCTCATTCCAGCCGAGATACGTTTCTTCCTCACCAAGAAAAGGAATTCTCGTTCCTTTCAACTTCTTACATTCCCTATCCAAACCGGTATTTCTTATTGTTCAAGCAGGAATACCTCTTCTAGCTTCTCTCCTATAAATAGGACCCTCACATACACAATTCAGGACACATCCGTGACATCTACACAATATCAAAAATTCCCGACAACTCATATACACACACATAACATCGAATAACCGATAGTGTAACCCGAGACCCGAAGAAACCGGCCACCTCACCCGCCACCCTACACGTCCAAAAACCACCACAACTCACCGACATTAACTCGACGCTCCCGTGCCTAAGCCACATTCCGACGAGCCCCGTTCCGAGTATACAAAGCATGTAGGTTGAGGGTGTAAATCAAAATCCCATCTTCTCCTTTCTCTCTCCCTTCCTCTCGTCTTTTTTTCTTCTTTTGGGTCGTTAGTTCGTCTTTATTATGGGTCATCGTCACTTCTTATATTTTCAATAATATCGATACTAGGAACTATTTTTATAGAAAACAACGTTCTTAAAAAACAATATCGATTCTCTAGTCGAATATCGTATCAAAAAAGAACTAAATCAATCTCGTTGATGCTGAAAAATCGTCCTTTGATTTTAAATATAATATGACGGTTTTGACGCGGAGAGAATCAACATCTTTTTTGTTCGATTTGTTTTCAAAATGATTTTCTAAAAGACGTTTTCTTTTCTAAAAAAAAACTATTCCGAATATTCGATATCGATTTCATTATCGAATATCGAATATAACGAATGTCGCTAAATTAAATCGAGTATAAATCACGCAATATTCGTACGCGATTTAATAAAGCGATAAATTTTTCTAAAAAAGCAATTTCGAAAACAGCCCGGGACGCGAGTCGCGTGCATTCCGGGCGAGTCGCGCTCTTCCCGAGCGACTCGCGTGACCTCCTGAAATCCGCGGCTTCGAAACTCAATTCCGTCTTATTTTAACATCTTTGCTTTATTAAAACGACGGTTTTCCTTGGCATATTATAGGTTTCGATAAATATTTTTAACCTCGGTCATCACACGAATAAACTTTTCAAAATCATGCATGTTATCGTATTTATATTTCTTATTCGATTTATAACCCGTTACTAACTTGTTTGTTCATGTTTGTAGCAATTTCTTTTCATTATTTGTTTTATTAGACTAAAACGAATCTCGCATGCTAAAATACAACTTTGACGCTAAATTTTAGATGCATTAAATCGACATAGCGACCCATTCAACTATTCACATGCTTAGGGAAAATAATGTTTGCATATCATTTCATCGTTCAACTAACGCACGTATTAAAACATCAAACGATATCTTAGTAGAGGCCGCTATGTGCGGGCGGGGTTGGGTGTTCTTTGTGAACTTCCCAACACGTACCCTCACCCCTTACTCAGAACCATGGTTTTCAGATGTCCGAATCCATTGGCAAATGAGAGTCATTCAATACACGATATTCGATAATGTCGGTATCGGTATCGCAATGCTAAGGGACGAACCCAATAAACTCTGACATCGGAAATGGGCCGTATTTTTTACACGGCCCACTACGACATAGAGTGGGTTCGAACGGGCCCCGAACTCCCACAAAGTTCGGTGGCGACTCCAACTTTGATTTAAATTTCAATTCGACCCATCTCATTTGGAGATTCATTCGCCTCCCAAAACCCGCGCGTGGCCGCATCGGGGTGGACCTATGTCATGTCCACACTAATACTATCAAAATTACAAGCGAACTCAAGAATATCATCAAGAATAAGAAACAAATCGCTTCGTCCCTTCTTGGCTGACCGCAAGTTGTCTATAACGGTCTTGCAATCTTTTTCCACGATCACATGTTGGTCTCCCCTCCGCCAAGCTTCCTTGATACCTTCAAGAATCGCCTCCGCAGCACTAGCGCCCGTAACCCCTGGTCTCCTGATACTCATCCCCCACACCATCCGGCGTCGTTACCCCTCCCCACAATCCCCAAACTTATCCCTCCACTCCGCAAACTTGCATCACAATTAATCTTAATCGAACCTGCAGGCGGGGCACGCCACCTTTGTACTCTACCTCCACTCTCTAATTCCCGACGCCCTCCCCGCTCTCCCGTCCCCTCCAAACCCTCCAATTTTGCCATAATGTCATGCACCCGGGACAACACATCCTTAGACCACACCTTCTTTCCCTCAAACACTCACCTATTCCGCTCTTCCAACATCGCCCAACACCCCACCATAACCTTACCTCGCTCCCCGTCCTTCAGCTCCCTCCAGACATCCTCCACTCACTCCCTCACCCGCTCATGCCCGTTCTCTTTTCTAACATCCACCCCCCAACCCATCCAAAAGCCCAAACCCCCACCCACACCCCTTTACGAGATGGAGACAAGTCTCCACCTTGCAACAACAAATCGGACAAGTTCCATCAAAGGTGGAAATGCAATGAGCAATATTAATTTTTGCCGGGAGCGCATCCGAGCATAACTGCCAAAAGAAAATCTTAATATGGGTTAGCACATTATGTCCAAGGCCGGCCCTGGGGCAGTACAGCCCGCGCCGTCGCACTGGGCCAAAGGTTTTTAGGGCCCAAAACTGCTATTATAGTTAAGTTTTTTATTTAATTTGAATGAAAAATTGGACAAATATAGTGTAGTGGAGTAGTGGTAGGTGTGGCCTTAGAAGGTCATTTTATTCGTTAGGTCATGGGTTCAATTTTAGGGGATACAATCGTACATTTATTTCCATGACCCGTCACATATATTTTTTAAAATAAACTTTCACATTTTGTTTTGGTCAAATTGAATTTTGAAGTATACCGTTAAATCAAATAAAAAAATGTCCAATGTTCAATGCTCATGAATTAGGTGGACGATATTAACATATTTCGCTATTGAAAATATACACGAAATTTGTAATATTCCATAAATGATAAGTTTGTGTATGATAATATGCATCATAGATCCTTACTGAATAAAATGTCCTAATGTTTTGCTTAATAACAAAAATAATTTAATTAATTTTCTCAAGATATTTTATAAAGACATGGACAAAGACAAATGTCGCTTATTCAAATTGCTATTATTTATTAGGGCTCGTTTGGTTCACCATGGAAAGATGAAGTTACCGGGAACTTAAATTCACGTGAATTTGTATTTCACGTGAATATTGTTTGGTTGCCATGTGGGAAATGACTTCATGCGGGAAGTTCTACACACCAAGGGGGGCTTGGTGAGTAACTTCTCCATTATGGAGGAAGTGACAATTCCTGGGAAGTAGCTATTCCCATGAAGTGGGCAACCAATCAACTCCTTGAAAATGCACTTCCTGAGATCTTGTACTTCCCAGTAATTAGATGAGTAATCAAACGAGCTCTTAATATATATTATGTACTCTGTATCTTATTAAAAGTATAAGAAATCGTATATATTCATATAATATTTGAGTTTTTGGCCAAAATTGTGGTGTTAGTTTAAAGCGAATGAAATACGAGGCGGAGCGTGAAAGGGCCCCAATTTCAACTTTCGCACTAGGCTGCCAAAATGTCAGGACCAGCCCTGACTATGTCACTACAATAAATAAGATGATCACATGATATTAGTAAATTTCAGCTGAATTTATACTCTTAAGAGCTCATTTTAAAACTTAAAAGAACACATGATTGCTCTTATTTATAATATAAAACATCACCTTATTATTATTTTTTGATGTGGAAATAATTTTACGTTTGTAGTCTTATTAAGAGATTTTTGAGACTCAAAAGTTTTTTGATTGATATCTAAGAACGAACGAATTTTTTGATTGATATCTAAGAACAAAAGATTAGTCTTATTTATAATATAAGATTTTATCGTCTCATCATAATTTTTCGATGTAGAATAATTTACTCAAGGTTTATAGTCTTAAGATTTGCTGTTAAGACCCATAAAAACGCACGATTACTCTTATTTATAATATAGAGTCATCACCTTATTTTAATTTTTTCGATGTGGATAATTGTAGGTTTATAGTCTTTTTAAAAGTTTTTTAAGACTCAAAAGATTGTTGGTTAATATTTATAATCGAAAGATAACTCGTTTATGATATAGAATTTCATCACCGCATCATAATTTTTCGATGTGGTATAATTTACTTAATTAAGTTTATAGTTATAAGAGCTATTTTTAAGACTTAAAAGAGTTTGTTTTTATATCTAAGTTAAAAGAACAAACGATTACTCTTTATTTATATAATCGAATTTGATCATATTATTATATATTTTGGATGAATGATTACTCTTACTTACATAATAAAAAAAACCTTATTTATAATTTTTTGATGCGGGATAATTTTACTTAAGTTTATTTAAGTTTAAATATAGTCTAATTAAGAACTTTTATTTATAGACGGATGATTACACTTATTATAATATATAGAATTCCATCAACCCATTTTAATTTTTCGATGTGGGATAACTATACTTTAACTATGTAGTCTTAGTCTTAGGAACTTTTTTTGAGTCTCAAAAGATCGTTGGTTAATATCTAAGAACGAAATATTACATAGAATTATATCACCTCATTATAATTTTTCGATATGTGATAATTTAATTTAACTTTATTTGTAGTCTTATTTATAATATAGAATTTCATCACCTCATCATAATTTGGAGAAATGACTATTATTTATATAATAGAATTTCATCGTCTTATTATACTCTATTCGTTCACTATTTATTTCTTCATTACCTTAATATTTGTGAGGGGTATTTTAATGAAATGAGGAAAAAAATAGTGACCGGAGGAAGTATTATTTTTTGATGTGGGATAATTTACTTAAGTTTATAGCCTTAAGAGTGTTTTAAGCCTCAAAAGAGTGGGGTATAATTTTTCGATGTGGGATAATTTACTTAAGTTTATAATGTTTAGAGTTTTTTAAGACTCAAAAGATTTTGATTGATATCTGTTCCGGTACGGAAACAATTAAACCCGACTTTGGATTCGGGTCTTAACAAGTGCTATGATGCTTGGATGGTCTACGTTTGACTTCCTTTGATCTCCCCTTCTCCTCACTCCGGTGATCGGACTTTCCCGGCGAAGACGGCCTACCCCTGCACAATGAACGCACAGGGTCTCAGAGATGTCCGAGGGAACCCTCTCCGATGCCTAAGTCAGTCCGTGAATAGCCTTTAGGAACCTAGCTCGTGAGGAACTAGGTGGCGGTTTTAGAGTGAGAGTCTAGAGAGAGAAAATCCAACCCCTTTCATGTGGGAAATGGGAGAGTATTTAAACCTTCCCACAAGAGAGAGGAAAAGAGAAGAGGAGAGAGAAAGAATGAGTGGATGGGAAAGTGACATGTGGCTTCACCTCATCCGCTCATTCTCCTTTACCTTAGGCAAAATGACGGAGGGGTCCCTGATTCACCTGCCTCTGCTGGGGGTGGGAGCACCCTGGAAATCAGAAGGCAGGGGGGCTCGACTGCCCTGCTCGGCTGGCAGCATTGCCTTGCCGAGCAGGTGAGTTCCTTGGAAAGTTTGTGATTCCTTGCTTGGTGGCCTGCAGGGCAGGCTCTTCTTCATTCCTGGGTCGGGCCATCTTGGGCCCCAGTTTGGCGGGTGACCCGTAGCTGGCTACCGACCCCCATCAATTGGCCCTCGTCGGCTAAGGGGAGGCAGGGCTCTCTTTGGCAGGCGATCTCTTGGTTGGGATGGGAGGTTGACTCCTTTGAGCGTCTCAGCATTTAATGCGTAGCGTGTTCCCGAGGGAAGAATCTCAACCGTACTGGGCATGCAAAGAGTTGGAATGTCTTTGCTCATGATTACCTCTCTTATAAAGAGGATTCTTGGACCGCACACCAACGTGGTGATTGGCTCTTCCCCTTACAGAGATGGTTGAAGCTTCATTAATGGCTTGCTTTTGTTTCAAAAGTTTTTGTATAAATTCTGTTGTTCTCTGTCATTTCATGCTTCACTTTCAACTTCCCTATTATTCTTCTCCAAAAAAGAGCCAATGTCTTGGATCAGAAAAAGAGTCTTCCGCTGTGGGATTTATGTAGAAATCCGTCGCTTCAGAGGGCTCCGTCGACTGAAATATGCTAAGATGGCTCGTCAGATTCTCCGTAGTAGTAAAAGAAAGCGCTCCCGTTCTCAACGGGTGGCTAAGAGGAAGGCCCTTTCCAGGGCTGGTAGGCGCCCTAGGAGATCTCCTCCTACTGGTCTTCGCCCTGGGCACTGCACCCAGGCTGGGGGGTGCTATGACAGGGGGTGCCACAGGTGCTTCCCCTGGCTGCATCCAGAGCAGTTTGACCCTAGCTGCCCTGAACTGACCTCTTCTCCGGAATCAGGCCCCTCCTCCCCTCTGGTGGGGAGAGTGGGTCGCGATTTTCCTGATGATGCCAGGGCTGTCCCCTTTGGCCATGACTGGGACACAAGCAGCCGTGATTCTGAGGATAGCGAGGCCCAGGGCTATTTCTCCAGCGAGGGCGAAGATGATTTCCCTACTGATCCTTTCAAGGATTTTGATGACCGGGACTGGGGGTCCGCCTTGGATGACGACAGCCCTGGGAACTATTCCCCAGACCTTGATGATGATTAGGCCTGCTCCGGACTTGCAGGCTAGTTGATTGAGCCAGAAAATCAGGCTCTTTCTGTACCTTTATTTTTTATGTGTTGAATGTAACTTGCCCATTTTTGGGTTTTTTTCAATTAATGAAAGATCAGGTAATTTCTTTATGTGCGCTGCATTTTTTTTTGAATGAATGAAGGGATGACGTCACAGAATGATTAATCCTCTGACACCCTTTACCTTTTCGAGGCTCTTCTTGGGAAGAGGTGGGCGGTTGGTTTCGAAAGCGTGACACGTAGGGCAGTTTCTGGGGAAGCTTTCTTGGAGGGGCGACTCTTCACTTGCCCTGGTCTATATAAGCCTTTCTACTCCCCCATTTCCCCCTTTCACGCTTTTTCAAAACTTAAACCCCTCTTCATACTTTCACGCTGCTGAGAACTTTCTCTAGACTGAGGAGCTTTATTTCTCGGATTTTCAAGCAGCGATCACCGTTTTAGGTTAGAATCTTGCCCTAAATCCTCGTCTTTCTTTTATTTCCTCATTTTTCCTTCTTAAATCAATATGCCTAGTCATCGCGCTCGCATCCTTACGTTTATCGATCCGTCGACTGAGAGAACGGAAGGTAGGGAGGCGGGTAGGGCTGACCTTGCCTCCTCCTCTGGGGTTAGGACGACTGAAGAAGATTATTCTGAGGGGGGGGGGGGAGGATGCCAACTCCCCTGACCCTGCCCCTTTCGATGTCGTCGATTCTGATGACGAGGCAATGGAGATTGACCCCTCCAGAATTGCCGACCCCCTTGTACCCAGGGAGGAGGGTAGAATGTATTACCTAGACAAGGCTAAGTATCAGGTCCCCCTGAAAACCTACCCAGAAACCAAGAACCGAGACCTAATTTTAGTAAAATATGTCGCTGGGGCAATTGAGAGATTTTACAACTTTGGGGAGGGGTACACCAAGAACAGAGGCAGAAAGGATACACCCCTGTCTGGCCAGCCCTGAACAGTCTGAAGGACTGGAAGAACAACTTCTTGTACGTGCACAGCGTTTCTGGGTGGCAGATTCTCAGGCACTTTAGGAATCATGTCCATACCCGTCTGGAAACCCGCGATGAGTATCATCCAGGCGTTGGGGGGAGGGCCTGGAGGTGAAACTGAACAAACAGGACCACGATTTGGTCGAGAAGTTTATTGCTGTCATAGATAAGTCAGGCGTATGCGGCCCTGGCTTCTGGCTTCCTCACGCGGAGCTCATAGCCACAGATAACTATTTGGGCCGAGTGGGCCTGATCCCTGGCCTTGGAGAAGGTAGTTCAGGGATTTTTACCGACAAAATTTTTTCCCGAGGCTCTACCTTTCTGTGTTTTTCTAACTGATTATTCTTTCGCCCTGCAGATCCTGCTACTCACCTTTGGTCAAGGAAAGAGATAAGGAACCTTGGCTTGGACGAAGATTTCACCATTGTTTCAAAGCGTCCCTCCCTTCCTTCCAGCTACAAGAAGGGCGAGAAAAATTTGATGAAGTAAGTGAAGAGCCTCTCACCCAGCCGAACAAGGCTTCCTCTCTCTCCGAGGCTTCCGCCTGCAAAGCCGACGACTCCCCTCTGCTACTTGTGGCGTGGATACGGAAGTCACCTCGAAGGCCACCCCCTCACCTGCCGGTGAGCAGGAGGGCAGCTCCCCTGGAGGGACTCATACACCCCAGGGATCATGACCTGTTAATTCTGAAGAAACCGGGGAGAGTGTTCCCCTAGAGAGAAGGAAGAGGGACATAGAGCCTCCAGGTGCCACGCATGTGGTGGACCTAGAGGCTGACGCTGACACTCCGGAAGCAAAGCGCCCTGCTCGTGATGCCCCCGGCACCCTCTTTTCAGAGGAAAACACCAAGTTCCATTACATTGCTGGTGACAGCCTGGACGTCTCTGCCCTGCTCTCAGACTCTGGTGCTGTCCTGGCGGATCGACTCGCCAAGTCTGTAACCTCCACTTCAAATCAGGTGATCCAGTACATCCAACGAACCTCCAAGGTGCTTCAGCCGTCTGAGTGATGATGAAGAGCTGGCTGTTACCCCTGGACTCCCTCCCCCTGATCGCCTGGCTATGGTTGAGAGGGATGTCACCTTCATTGCCAACTTGAAGGACCAGCTGGCAAAACAAGAGGGCGAGCTGGAGGAGGCCAGGGGTCAGGCGACCCAGTGAAAGATTCAGGGTGAGAGGGCTGTGAAGGAAGTGTCAAAGCTGGAGGTGGAGCTGAAGGAAAGCAGGCTGGCGATGGAGCAGTCCAAAAAATCGGTGGCTGAGCTGGAGCACACCAAGAGAAGGGTGGTTGACCTGGAGAAGAGTCTGTCCAAGGTTGACTCAGACCTTAAGCAGGCCCATGATGACCTGAAGGCAAAAGGAGAGGAATGACAGAAGGAGAAGGATGCCATTCTGCAGGAGGCCGATACTGCGGTGGAAACAAGCTTTCGTGATGGGGCCTCTTCTTCCCTGGAGCTTGTCATGGAAGTATCAGGGAAATGTTCCCTGATTTTGATGAGGACATCTTCTGGAGCCTTTATGCCACTAAGAATGAGGCTCGGGCGAATAGGCCGCCTGACGAGGCTGCTGGCCCTAGTCAGGATGCTCCCAACGCCTAACATGCAGGGCAGTCGTCTTCTGAGGGCTCTTGTCCTTACCCTATTGCGCCTCTGTTACCTCGATGATTTTTAACTTTTTTGCGCGCCGAGCCTGATGTGGCCGACTGCCTTTTTGATGTAATATTTTAACTCTTTGGTCCTTGGATTCTTGTTGTTCTTTTTCTGTCAAACTCTTTTATTTGCTTGTGAATATATCTTCTTTGCTTTTGTTCTGGTTTTGATGTTTTCTTTGCCTGACCCTGGCTTCTGGTGGAAGTCCAAGGGTTTGCCCTCTGCCTGCCCAGAGTCAGGGAGGGGGGCTTTGCGTTTTTTATACAAGGTTGGGGGGTTGCCCCCAATCCTTGTTCGGTCTGGCGTGCGAAGCCGGGCCGGACCCTGGCTTCTGAAGTCCAGGGGGCCTGCCCCCTGCCTGCCCAGAGGTAGGGAGGGGGGTTTTGTGTTTTTTATACAAGGTTGGGGGGCTGCCCCCAGTCCTTGTTCGTTTTGGCGTGCGAAGCCTGGCCTGATCCAGGCTTCTGTTTGAAGTCCAGGGGGTCTGCCTCCTGCCTGTCCAGAGGCAGGGAGGAGGGTTTTTGGGTTTTTTATACAAGGTTGGGGGGCTGCCCCCAGTCCTTGTTCGTTTTGGCGTGCGAAGCCTGGCATGACCCTGGCTCTTGTTCGAAGTCCAAGGGGCTTGCCCCCTGCCTGCCCAGAGGCAGGGAGGGGGGTTTTGCGTTTTTTATACAAGGTTGGGGGGTTGCCCCCAGTCCTTGTTCGTTTTGGCGTGCGAAGCCTGGTCTGATCCTGGCTTCTGTTCGAAGTCCAGGGGGTCTGCCCCCTGCCTCTGGCAGGCAGGGAGGGGGGGGGGGGGTTTGCGTTTTTTATACAAGGTTGGGGGGCTGCCCCCAGTCCTTGTTCGTTTTGGCGTGCGAAGCCTGGCCTAACCCTGGCTTCTGTTCGAAGTCCAGGGGCCTGCCCCTGCCCCCAATCCTTGTTCGTTTTGACGTGCGAAGCCTGGCCTGACCCTGGCTTCTGTTCGAAGTCCAGGGGGCCTGCCCCCTGCCTGCCCAGAGGCAGATAGGGGGGTTTTGCGTTTTTTATACAAGGTTGGGGGGCTGCCCCCAGTCCTTGTTCGTTTTGGCGTGCGAAGCCTGGTCTGATCCTGGCTTCTGTTCGAAGTCCAGGGGGCCTGCCCCCTGCCTGCCCAGAGGCAGGTAGAGGGGTTTTGCGTTTTTTATACAAGGTTGGGGGGCTGCCCCCAGTCCTTGTTCGTTTTGGCGTGCGAAGCCTGGCCTGATCCTGGCTTCTGTTCGAAGTCCAGGGGGCCTGCCCCCTGCCTGCCCAGAGGCAGGTAGAGGGGTTTTGCGTTTTTTATACAAGGTTGGGGGGCTGCCCCCAGTCCTTGTTCGTTTTGGCGTGCGAAGCCTGGCCTGATCTTGGCTTCTGTTCGAAGTCCAGGGGGCCTGCCCCCTGCCTGCCTTGAGGCAGGGAGGGGGGTTTTTGCGTTTTTATACAAGGTTGGGGGGATGCCCCCAGTCCTTGTTCGTTTTGGCGTGCGAAGCCTGGCCTGACCCTGGCTTCTGTTCGAAGTCCAGGGGGCTTGCCCCCTACCTGCCCAGAGGCAGGGAGGGGGTTTTGCGTTTTTTATACAAGGTTGGGAGGCTGCCCCCAGTCCTTGTTCGTTCGGCACGTGGGGCCCGGCCTGACCCTAGCTTCTGGTAGAAGTCCAGGGGGCCTGCCCCCCGCCTGCCCAGAGGTTGGCAGAGGGACTTAAAATTTTTGTTGGGGGGCCTATTTCCCTTGGTTTCAGCAACAGGGGGGGCCTCCCCCTATTGCCCCCTGCTCGTTTGTGTGTAAAAAAACTGCCAATTTTGAACAGACAACGAGTATGAATTGCAGACTTTCATTTCATCGGAAACTGTTACAGTCATTTGTGGTCGGAGTCGTCGACATTCTATTTTGACCGTCCTCCGCCAGTTTTCTTTGAAAGGAAAAAAAAACTTAGCTTCCTAGTGTTGACACCCACATTTTGACCGCCAGGTGTCTATAGTAGTTTCCGACAAACACCCGATGATGATCGGACGCTAACGTGCTTTAACGTACTCGGAAATGGGCTCGTAATGATGGACATTTGGCCTCGGCATTTTAAGGAGTACAAATCTCACAAAACCAACCTCAAATTCAGGCCCAGTGGGTCGTTTCGAGTCAAATAACACTAATTTGGGTCGAATCCGACACTAGGGGTAAAACCGTCTTTTAGCGACCAAGTCAAAACCCGGTCAAAGATATTTCCCGAAACTTGTAAGTCAACCGTGACACCTCACACGGTGTATTCACGGTCCAACTCTACAAAATCAGCCATACAAAAATAATAAACAATTCCGTTTAAGGTAGAATTCGATCCCGAGTAGGAATCCTATCCGAGAACCGATTCAAGCACCCAACCGAGTGTAAACCACTCGGCCAAGTAGTATGAGTCAGCCAGTTTTCCTCTTTTCTTCCCTTACAAGAAAACGGAATTCTCGTTCTCCTCAGCTTTTTACTCAAGCGGTAATTCTAGCTCAAACAGAAATCCTATTCAAAAACCAATTCGAACACCTGACCGAGTGTAAAACACTCGGCCAAGACAAGAGCAAATCAACCGATTTCCCTTTCTTCCTTCACAAGAAAGCGGAATTCTTATTTCCCTCAAACTCCTACATTTCTTATCCTAAGCGGTAGTCAAACTCTCCTAAGCCAAGGTCGGGAACTCCCTATAAATAGCCCCTTGCATCCAACAATTTTCATACAATTTACACACAAATAATTACACACACGATTTTTTTCAGCAATAACTTTCTATCATCCCGACACACATAATTCCTTAGCATCGAGAAACCGATATTACATCCAAAACCCGAAGGAAAACCGGCCCCAATACCCGAAACCTTCACCCGTCTTAACCGTACCACCCTAACCCAACCGACGTTGCCTCGACGCTCCCGTGCCTAGCCATATTCCGACGAGTCCCGATCCGAGTCAACAAAAGCATGCAGGTTGAGGGTGTAACCAAACCCGATTTCTTCCTTTCTCTCCTCTTCTCCTCTTCGTCCGTTTCGTTTTTTACGGGTCTAGAGTCGATTTTTTATTTCTAATATCGTTATTCACGAAAAACTATTTTCATAACAATATTCTTAAACATACGATATCGATTTTTCTATAATCGAATATCGTATCGAAAAGAATTATATTAAGACTTCGACGATACTAAAAATCGTTACATCTTTTCCTCGTTAAAAATTCTTTTCTTTTCTCGTTCAAAACAAACTATTTTACAAAACTATTTTTATTCATTCTAAATATCCGATATCGATTTCATAATCGAATGTCGGGTACGACGAATATCGAAAACATGAATCGAGTACAAATTAATCCATAGCTTGTACGCGATTCATCAAAATAACAATTTTCGAACAAAAATAAAAACGGATAGACCCACACGCGAGTCGCGCCGTGTCCAGGCGACTCGCGCGCAGGTCTGGAATCCGGGACTTCTTTTTTAACGTTTTCGTTCGTTTTATTATTTATTCTTCGCTCGATTTCTAAAATTAACATCTTTTCTAAAACTATTCTAAGTATTCGATATTGATTTCGTAGTCAACTATCGAATATAAAGAATATCGAAAATATTAAGTCGAGTACGAATCATGCAATATTCATACGCGATTTAATACGAACATCGAGTTTTCGAAAACCGACACCGAAACAGGCCACCACGCGAACCGCCGGCATCCCAGGCGAGTCGCGCGACCGGCTGTTATGCCGCGGCCTTTTCCGTCTTTTTTATTATTTTTCGAACTTCGTTTTTTATACAAAACAACGTTCTTTTCAACAATATTTTTTAGATTTCGATTAATATTTATTTTCTCGATCTCGTCTATTTTATTTGCTATATTATTATTTACAAATCGATACTAACTCGTTTGTTTGTTTTGTAGCAAATGAATCTCACATGCTAAATTCAGCTTTGACATCAATTAATTTTGCATGCATTAAACCACTTAGCAACCCATTCAATTCCTCACATGTTTGGGAAAACAATGTTTGCATATCATTCATCGTTCAACTAACGCACGCATTAAAACGTCGTTCGATATCCTAGTAGAGGCCGCTAATGTGCGGGCGGGGTTGGGTGTTCTTAGTGAGCTTCCCAACATGTACCCTCACCCCTTACTCAGAACCGTGGTTTCCGGATGTCCGAAACCATTGGCAACGAGAGTCATTCAATATACGATTAACCGCTCAAGTCGGCATCTATATCGAACTGCAAAGGGACGAGCCCAATAAACTCTGACATCGGAAATGGGCCGTATTTTGTACACGGCCCACTACGACATAGAGTGGGCTCGAACGGTTCCGAATAACCATAAAATTCGGTGGCGACTCCGACTTTGATTTAAATTTCCATTTGACTTATTACATTTAACGAACGTACATCATCAATGTAACGAAAGTGACATGTGGCTTCACCTCATCCGCTCATTCTCTTTTACCTTAGGCAAAATGACGGAGAGGTCCCTGATTCACCTGCCTCTGCTGGGGGTGGGAGCACCCTGGAAATCAGAAGGCAGGGGGGGCTCGACTGCCCTGCTCGGCTGGCGGCATTGCCTTGCCGAGAAGGTGAGTTCCTTGGAAAGTTTGTGATTCCTTACTTGGTGGCCTGCAGGGCAGGCTCTTCTTCATTCCTGGGTCGGGCCATCTTGGCCCCCAGTTTGGCGGGTGACCCGTAGCAGGCTACCGACCCCCATCAATATCTAAGAACAAAAAATTAGTCTTATTTATAATATAAAAATCTATCACCTTATTATAATTTGTCGATGTGGGATAAATTTAACTCAAATTTGTAGTCTTATTTATAATATAGAATCATCACCGTAACTTATTTTAATTGTTTCGATGTGGGATAAGTTTATGTTTGTAGTTTTATTAAGACCTTTTTTTAACTCTAAGTGTTTTTTAAAAATAAGACTACAAATTCATGAACTCATCGTAATTTAAAAAACAATGATATAGAATTCCATCATAGTTTTTAAAAAAAACTAAAAGTTTTTGTTGGTTATTTTTCAATGTGAGAGAATTACTTAAGTTGGTTGATGTCTAAGGAATTTTTTTATTAGTTTTATTTATAATATAGAATTCCATCAATCCTTATTATAATTTTTAATTTAAATGTATAGTTGTGGACGTCCGTCCGCACCGCACGACGCCCCGCACGCGCTCGCGCGGGACCGACCCGGTATTTCAACGTGTGGCGGCAGCCACCCATGCGGCTCCATTCCTGTCGGGGGCCGGTCCGATCTCGCGTACGGGACGATGTCTCGGAGCTCGATTCAGATGACGATCCGGACTTCTACTAGACGGGTGCGGGCACCCGTGTTTTCGTTTGGGAATCGATCGAGTCGTGGTTGTAAATGTTTAAAGATCGATTTATTTGGTAAGGCGACCTTTTTAGTGAACTGAATTAGTTGCTGATTCGTGGAGTTGCCATCGAGTCAATTATGGGGACTCGGAAAACGTTCAAGTCAACTTTGATCCCTTGCCGGCACAAAGTTGAGTGGCACGGGACCTAAAGATAAAGACTTGTACCCTTAAGCACTCCATGCCTGGAATGACTCTTATTGCCAATGGTTTCGGACATCCGGAAACCGTCGATTCTGAATAAGGGGTGAGGGTACGTATTGGGAAGCCAACATCCGATAGATGTCAACACCCAATCCCGCCCGAACTATAGCGGCCTCTACTAATCAATCGGTGGGCTGATAACCAAGTCCTTTTGTAGTGGCGGAAATACTGTAACATCCGTTATTTTAACCCTATGCCTTTTACTACGTCGGTTGTTTAAGGACAAGTAAGTGTTGTTGTCAAAGTAGTTGTATTTACATTCTTTGCATGTGATTTCACGTGACAAGCAGACCATGAAAATATGCACGTTGGAGAGTAGAGAGTACTAATATTATAGGTATTAGCAAATTAATTTTAACGCGATAATACGGATATTAGTCATTCTCGTGATATACCTTACCTGGTATTCTACTTAAGATGCGTCAGTTCTGTATTAATAGAGATGCGTCGAACCTAGTAAGGCGAGCACTTGGACTAATACGGAACCCGACCATCACTTTGTTCAGTTTTAGTTGTTTTACATTTTGAATTCCGTGTTAGGTGATTTAGTATGCGATTATAGGGTCAAAAAAGCAATAAATCATACGAAAAACTGTAAATACAAATGTAAGTAAATCACATTGTGAGGAGTTGCATCCTCGGAGTATACACTAAACGGGACTCGATTCATAGATAGTTGAGAACGGATCTCGGAATTACTCTGGTCTATTTAGTGTGTTTTAGTATTTGCGATTGAAGTTGGGACGTTACGTGTTTTAGTAGATGCTTGTGGACCTAGTGTCCACATCTAGTGTTAGCGTAGTGCATAATAAAGGAAAGTGCAAATATGGAAAGTTTTGTTTAGATGACAACCTGGTGATGACTTGATTTCAACAGGCGGATCCTCCTAGCTTGACCAGTGACTCCGGCAGAGCTCCGTTACCCCTTCTGCGGCTACTCCAGCAGAGCTTGGTTACTATGGACTAGTTCTGCGGCTAATCCGTTAGAGCTTCACTACTAGACTTGAGCTAGTCGATCACAGGCACCTCGTTATCGAGTAGGGTGCTCGAAGGTGAGGAGTAGCGTCGGTGTCGCTTTTATCGGAACAATGATCGAGTGGATCGTTTGCCTCGGGTGTTGGAGTGCGAGCCCTTAGCGAGAGAGTTAGAGGGAGAAGAGAAGATGAGAATTGTGTGTCGAATGAATGAGGCAGAGGGGGGGTATTTATAGGTGTTTTCGGCCCTCGTCGCCCATATGGACGACTAAGCTGGGGCGCACCAAGGCTCAGACGCTTGGGCTAAGGCGCGGGGATACTAAGGCGCGTAAGGTGGGGCGGTCGGGATTTTGAAGATACGATTTTGATACTTTCCAAAACCGAGAGGGAGAGTATAATACATATCTTGGGCGTTAAGGCTTCCGGTTTGCTAACCTAGCGCCGTGAACATTAGTGGGCCTCGGGTGTGCATCCCGAGGTTCACTTGGCGCGGTGCTGACTCGGTTTGAGTTTTGGGACCGACTCGGGGTCCCGGTGTCATAATTGACTCTAATTAGTGTCTACGCGACCGTAACGACACGACTAAGGCTGCCATCAGGTTAGTTTTAATTTTTCCGTGTAATTATTTGATCCGTTCTATAGGAAAACTGTCTACAACGTCGCGAACCCGCATCGCGTTGCAGTGCTATCGTCATCGGGTGTTTGCTTGGCACTTCCGCAGCCATTAGGTCCAAATCTGGGTGTCTACAGAAACCCCCACTTTGACTGAGGCTTGGACAAGGCGAAAGTCAAAGTATAGCCGCCCAGGTCAATCGAAGATTACGACCTGGTGGCTGTCCGGTCTGGTCGTTTTAAGTCCACTGGACTACGTGTTGAGGCTCGCCAGCCATAACTTAAAAATCATACCTGACGTCTTCGCTTGCGGTTGCTTGCTTGGGCCCGGGCCGTTGCTTGATATCTCGTTCTTGGTTCTTTATGTGCGCGCTTTGTGTCCTTTGGCTTGTTTAAACAGTTTGTTTAGTTTTTAAATGTTTTTAATGATGTGTTAAGTGTAAGTGCAAAGAATGCTCATACTTATGTTTGAACAAACTTTTGGGACGCTTGTGAACCCTTAATAAAACGTTCGGGGGGCGTTAGTCTGCACCCGAGCGTTCGTCTTTGGGATGCTTGTGACCCCTTTGGCGAAATGAAGTGAAACAACAAAAATGTTCGAGGGCGTTAGTCTCCACTCGAACACCTATCTTTGGGATGCCCCTGACCCCTAGGACAAAACAAAATGAGATAAACTATTCGAGGGCGTCAGTCTCCACTCGAATAGCTGTCCTCGGGGATGCTCTGACCCCTAGGACAAAAAAAATGAGATAAAAGAACCATTCGAGGGCGTCAGTCTCCACTCGAACGGTTGTCTTTCGGGATGCTTCCGACCCCTAGGAGAAAATTGCTGTCGTAAACTACTCGAGGGCGTCAGTCTCCACTCGAACAACTGTCTTCGGGCATGCTATGACCCCTAGGACAAAGTTGATGTTGTTAACTACTCGAGAGCGTCACTCTCCACTTGAGCAGCTGTCTTCGGGGATGCTCTGACACCTAGGACAAAGTTGTTGTTGCTAACTACTCGAGGGCGTCGGTCTCCACTCGAGCAGCTGTCTTCGGGGATGCTCTGACCCCTAGGACAAAATAATCCATTCGAGGGCGTCGTCCTCCTCTCGAATGAAAAATGTTGTGGAGGTATCAGGCTCCTTCAAGGGCGTTGGTATCCACTCGAAAATTTGCTGTTGCTGTGCCTCTGGGATACTAACGTCCTTTGGGCAAAATTGTTGTTGCCTTGCCTCCGGGATACGAACGTCCCTTGGGCAAAATTGCTGTTTCTGTGCCTCCGGGATACTAACGTCCCTCGGGCAAAAATGTTGTTGCTGTGCCTCCGGGATACTAACGTCCCTCGGGCAAAATTGCTGTTTGTTTATTTGTTTTAGTTAAAAGTTTTTGTTTTGTGAGTTTGTCTTATTTTGCTTGGGTTTGCTCTTGCTTTGTTTTAGTTCGTTATGCATTTGAGATTTGTTTAGGGTTCGTTTAGATTAGTTCGGTTCAGATTGCTTTGTTACGCGTTCGGGTGTAGTGTTCAGGTTAAGCGTGGTTCTGATGCTTGTCTTATTATCGAGCGTGTTTCGCCGATGTTGATTAGTAATCGCTTCGTTATTTGTTATTTTGTTTGTCTTAAAAGGTGCGTGTTTTATGTGTATCGAATTTAGAGTTTCGTTTGTTCTTGTTTTAATTTGTACTGGGCCGCTCGGACGCACATTTGTCTGCGCTCCAATCTTCAGGCGCCTAGCCCCTAGTGTGCCAAGACTCAGACGCGTCACCTGAAGCGGTCGGGTTTCCGGGGATCGGGTCTGTTTAAGTAATCGAAAATCGGGGCGATTTGTTCATTTGTTTTATGACTTGAGCGCGTCACTCCCTTCGCCTACAAATCAATTTTTCGACTTTTCTTGCCAAAGTTCGCCTCGATTTTCGTCGTACGCGCCAATGTCGACTCCGGGTAATCGTTCTTTACTTATTTATTATCGATTTTGCTTGATTTGATTGATTATTAGTTTGTTTTGTTGAAAACCCTAGAAAATTGATTTGGGGGTTTTTGATTCGTTAAGTTTTGATGCTTATGCTTAGTCCCATTGTTAAATTAGGGTCGATTAGAGCTTGTTAGGGTAGTTATAAGCTTGATAGAGGTTCTCGAGGTGCGATAATGGTTTCCTAGGGTGATAGGTTCGAAACGCTAGGGCTAGGAACCATTTTCCAAATTATTCCCGTGTTTATTTTGTGTAATCTCGTTCAAATAGTGTTTGTGAGGATGTGGGTAGCTCTCTTGTTGTTTTTATGGGCTAGGGTGGCTCCTAGGGTTTTCCGTGAGGTTTTGTGTGTCTTAAGGCGGATCAAAAGGTGTCGTAACGATGCTGGATTTTCCCGAAACCACTTCCATCGTCACCGGGATCGAAAATGGGTGCTAATGGCCTTTTCGGAATTTTGATATCCTTATTCAAAATTTTGACCCTACTTTGACCTATTTGAGCTGCTTTAGCCTGATCTGAGGCACAAATTTCCTTCTTTTTTGTTTGATTTTGTAGTGAGAGGTAACATCGAGCGTCCCGAGGGAGCTCCTAGTGATGAGATTATCGGGACGAGTTCACAGACTCTCCGAGGGATTCGTAGGAGACGACGGAGTACCTCGTCTCAGCGTCGTGACCCTGAGGCCATTAATGAGGCCGATTTTGATAGAGTGAGGAAGCGTAGGCTTCCGGAGACGGTTGCTAGGAGGGCTCACGTTTCGGTTCCTGTACCGGAGGATGAGGAGATTATCTACGAGGATCCTGAGTGCGCTCGGGATTGGGATGGTCATCAGCTGCTATTCCACCTTGACCTTCATATTTCTCACCGTATCGTGCAGGGTCTGGTGAGTGTGCTATTTGGGCTTGTTAGTTATGTCTTAGATTTTTGACTCTTGCTAGGCTGGACTAGTTTTGTTTATGCTCGAATTGTTTCGGTTTGCAGCCCCAGGTCCGATGAGGACTTTCTCGGGCTTTACTACGTGTCTCGAGGTTTATTTTTCAGAAGTTGACCCCCGCGATAAAGGAAATTATTGCGAGGGCTGCTCTAGGTCCCGTGGTTGAGCATTGGGTTAGACTGGTGGGTTGCAAGACTAAGTGCAACCTTATGGTGATTAGGGGGATGATAGATCGCTTCCACCATACTACCTCGACCTTCCACATGGCTTTTGGGGAGGTCGGGATGACCCTAGAGGATTTTGGTATGATTACGGGTTTGCCCTGGGGGCCGGATAGGATTAGGTGGGCCGCCGAAGGTCCTAGGCTAGATAGTGATGGGGTGAGGGGCCTCATCGAGGACTGTTTACCGCATGAGGCATATAGTGCGCCTCATGCTTTGGTGAGTTCGTATATCACCGCTCAGTTCGAGCGAGTGGCGGTGTTAGAGGGTCGGGAACCCAACACGCCGGAGCAGGATACCCGGTTGTGGTTGTGGTACTTCCTAGGGTCGACCCACTTCTCAGATAAAGGCGAGAGGTTTAGCACTAGGATTTTGCCTCTCCTAGAAGACCTGGCTGTGCTGGGTCGTTATGATTGGGTAACCGCGGCTTTCGCTGAGATGAATCGCTGTCTGCAAGTCATGGTGACGCCGTTGGCGATAGAGTCGGCCTCAACTGTGCCCATCGTGGGTCCGGGCCTTATACTGGAGGTTAGTTACTATTCTCACTTTCGTATCTCGAATTTTGCTTGGCTTTTTTTGGCTTAGTATTGCTAAAGGTATTTGGGATGTTGCAGGCTTGGATCTACTCTTATTTTCCTTGTTTGGCACCTAAGACGGTGTCGGTCCACCCGAAGAGATTCCCGGCGGGAATCGAGTGGAGGCTGGCTCAGCCTAAGAGCACTACTAGCCATTACCCGTCGGAGAATGCACAGGCTAACAAGTTGAGCCTCGGGGATGTAAGTTTTCTTTTTGTGTCCCACTTAGTTTAGTAGCCTCCAAGGTTTAGGATTTATTGTAGTGTTGGTTCATTTGTGTAGTTTGTGGCCCGCCCTTGGGTTGGTTATGAGGGCGTACCGGAGTATGTGGCCACGGAGCTGAGGCCTAGAAGTTACAGGAGGATGCTCCTTCCTGCGTTGTTTCGCCCAGTTTGGTATCTGGGCGAGCGGTTGGTGCGTCAGTGCCTATATGACGATTTAAGGGTGCCGGTTGATCTTTCCCGGACCATGTTTAGACCACCGACCACCGCAGAGATCCTCGAGGATAGGGACGGAGAAGGAGGCGATGTGCTCTTGGTGCCAGGTGCCTCCTACCCATCTTACGTCACCCAACGGTTAGCTTGGTACCGCCTCGTGGTAATGTTCTAATTTTGGTTCTAAGATTTGTTTTGCGGTTTGTTGTTTTCTTGCCCTCTGACCGACCAATCTGTTGTTTTCTTAGTTGGCCGATCCAGCTGATGAAATTCATCCCCCATATTTTTCCCTGACACTGCTTAGGGTGGATGCGGCTGGGATACCTTTCACCGAGCCTCTCCCCTCGTGTTCTGCTGAGGAGATGGACGCCGCGATAGAGTGGCGTGACTGGGTATTCCGGGTATGTTTTGGCTTTTGCTTTGGGTTTGTGTTCTAAGAGTTGGGATTGGTTTGTCTAACTTCTGTGGTTTCACTTTTCAGGTTTCATCAGCTTGCCATCAACGGTTGTGGCAGGCCGCAAACCGCTTCCGGGCCTATGCCTCGAGGGTTTCCCGTGATACTTCGGGGCCTCGATCGGTGAGTTTGTGTGATCAGAGTGGTTTTCTAGGCTGTTGGCGTACCCTCCAAATGTTTAAGTGTATTTGTAGGATATCCCGGATATGGTGGGGCAGCTGGAGACTCGGGTGATCGAGCTCGAGGCCGAAGCGGCTGAGGCGCGACAACTCCTGCAATCTCGGGCTGACGAGATCGCCTTCCTAACGGAGCAGCTGGCTCGGTCTCAAGGTGAGACCTCTGCGCAAGGTGAAGCCAGACATCGGGTTGAAAGGGAGGCTGAGGCTACGGGTGCTAGTGAGGAGATCGGAGGAGTCCCTGAGACGGCTATCTTAGACATGCTGTCGGGGATGGATGGTAGTGATGAGTCTCCTCCTATAGACTTGGAGGATCTAGGTTTAGATGGCAACCTTTGCGAGGTTGTGATAGCTATTGGTGCGGCTTCTAGGGGTCCTTCCTAGCCTCGATTTGTGTATGAATTTGTATACGTTGTATATTTGTTTTTAAATTTTAGTACTTGAATTAGCTGGATTAGTCTTGTGTTTTTGTTTGGCGAATTGTTTACCTAGATTGACAAGTAATCACTTTTGCGTTCATTCATTTGCGATCTGACCTAGTTTGGGGTGCGTTGACGTTGTACAGAGGTATGGAAACAGTTCCTTTTGGATGTTTTGAAATGCGTCGATTTGAGCCGGGAATCGGATCGGATAGTACGTCGATTAAAATGTTTTAACTCGAGATGGACGAGATGCTAACGTAAAACATTAACGTGTTTTGACCGAGTACATTAGGAGATGAGTTTAGTTGCTTTGACATTCAGAACGAAATCGGAGGTTTAAATTCGGGCAACTTTTGAAAAAAGTTGGACCATTTTTTTGGCATACTCATAATATTGCCTTGTTAGGCTACAGACGCGACTTGACGATGACCGTTAAAAGGCTACAACACGCCTAGGTGAGGTAGCTTATCCCCCTAAAAAAAAATGAAAAGACGTCCAAGTCCGGTGGGTCCGACGGGTGGAATGTGATACCTGCGTGGACATGTTACTCTTGCGTGGGCATTTTGGCTTTTGGAAAGGGATTTAGCGATTTCAGGGGGTCGTTCCTGACGTCCGGGGTCGTCGTATGTGAGAAAAAAGGTTAAAAATTATGGAGATGACCGTATTATAGAATAAGGAAGCTATGTGGGCTACTGTCATTAAGCGCCCGACCGAAGACGGCGTTACCAATCCTAGTATTCGTCAGTTCATCTAAATAGGCCAAGGCCGATAAGACCCATATTGAGAATGTGAGTGAGTAGGGGAAGTGGGATTGGCTGGGCTCGCCTTTAGTTAGGGCGGTGGAAGTTGGTGTTCGGAGGGGCCGATGGTGAGAGACCCGATCAAGCACACCCGAATGGCGAGAGAAAGGAAAAGTTGGAGCGGTAGAGCCCAGCCTTTTAGTACTATGTTGTATTAATTGATATTATGTGGAGTATTAGTATTAGTTTTTTTGTAGGGTTTTGCTTGACACGTCTTCATTTTCAGGGGTAGCAGGATTTCGGATGCTTGATGTAAAGGGCCTCGACAAAGGCTTGATTTAACTGATTTTTTTAATTAATGAGAAGCACATTTTTTTTATTAATATTTTTTTTGGTGGCTAACAACTCGATTCTTCATTTTACCCGGAGCGCCCTTTCGGGTTTTCGCCCCGTCCTTGGCTCACCTTTTGTTCCTTTTTTTTTCTTTTTTTTGGCTCCCTTTTTTTGTTTGTTTTTTTAACGACGGCTCACAACTCGTTTCTTCATTTTGCCCGGGGCGCCCTTTCTGGTTTTCGCTGCGTCCTCGGCTCGTCGTTTGTGCTTCATCATTGAGATCACTTCCATAACCGGAACGCGAGAAAGAGTTTCCGATTTGCACAACGTAATCAATTTTTGTTATTATTCTTTTTGTTGGTTGTACCCTTGGAAGAGATGCCTACGTATCCGTGTTTAGACGGAATCAAACCATGTTCGTAGTTCATATATAGATGTGAGTGATTTTGCTTTAGACTCGTCATGCCAATTATCGATGTGAGATGTTTAGTGTGTATTCACCCTAGTTATAGAACTAAGGTGGAGTGATTGGGTATGACCTCTTGAAAGTGACAATTACCGAGATACCGTGTTTGGGTCAGGGTAACTGGCTTGGATGGTTCCGGAATGTGGAGCTAGGTAGTAAGTGGTTTCGATAGATCAAAATCTGGAGCTTGATTTTTGTGGAGTTAGGGCTATGTGCTAAGGTTTCGTGATGTGGTAGGAAAGGGGAAGCTGAGTAAAAATGACTCAGACTTCAATCGGGTGGGATGTAAATTACGTGGGATATGATTTCCATGTCTGGCCCTGACGGTTGTGATTATCCTATTGAGCTTGAATCCTCAAAATTCCGGACTGTCTCCTAACAAGTGTCTCGGGAAGGTCTTAAGGGTTGTAATGCGGGGAGGCTAGTATTTGGGTGCTAGCTGACTGGTCTGTTTATTTTTCTTTTTCTCTTTTGTTTTTGCTTTTTGTTCGGACTTTGCACTTAAAGTCGAACTGAATGATTGGGAGTTTCATTTTGACTGTTGAGTTTGGTCTTGATCATTGAATTGGACCGGTTTAGTTTGGCCTTGGTTTCATTTTTCTTTGACTCCTTTTGGCCATTTCAGACTTCTTTTTCTTTTTGTCAGACTAGCACCTATGGTAGGAAACGGTCGGTCTTTATTTGAGGGATATTTATTGTGGGAAATGGGTTTGTCTTCCGTCTTTGATCACAAGCTAAGAGACTATCTAGATTTGTCATAGGATTCGGGAACGCTCGTTCTAAGGGATAGTTTGTGGCTTTCTATACAAGACATGGAATAGGTAAAAGAGAACACGGGATCTCAGTTCTTGTAATTCCTCGTTGTTTTGGGGTATGTTTGATTGATATCGATAAATGGCATAGTACCGAGTTGTAAGCAAGAAAGTGCATTATTAAATCAAGCGATTGTCGAGGCGTATCATAAAGGAAGAAAATTTTATTTCTTTTTATTGATAGTAATAAGCGGGCTATGCGCCCGAGATATTGTTTTCGGGGAGGTGGAGGACAGATCCCCTCGCACCTCCTGACTCGATGTAAAAACAAAAGACATTTGTTGTACTATTAGGTCTAGGCCCTAAGATGAACTAGACTCTGACTCAGACACAGGTTTACTCGTCTCGGTGGATGCCCGTGAGTTGTCGGCATCTTCCTTGATAGTCAGGGCATTCTCCTCTATAGTGTCGCGGTGGGAACAACCGATGGTGTCGCCAGGGACAGTGTGAATGCTAAAGGGGTTTGGGGTATTGTGTGGTTTCTTGGGTGGAGGGAAAGGGATCGTCCCATTTTCGATCGTGTCTTGTATGTCATGTTTGAGTCGATAGCAGGATTCGGTATCGTGCCCGTTACCTCGGTGATATAGGCAATAAGCATTAGGGGTCCAATTTTTGCCTCGTTTGCCGACTGATGGGTCCGGAGTGGGACCCTTGGGCAAGAGCAACCCTTGATCGACTAGGTGCTTAAGGGCTTTGGCATAAGATGATTTGATTGGGGTAAACTCCCTCGGTGATCTTTCTACTTTGTTGGATGTGGTCTTATAAGGTCTCGGTGTTCTTTCCGTATCGACTTTGGTAGGCTTCGATCGGGCGGAGCGTTGGGATAATCTATCCTGGGTAGGCTCTTGGGCGTGGTAATTGCCCGGGTTGGCGTTTGTTTCGCTTTCTGGGTCTCTACTCTCAAGAAAATTGAGGCGGTTATCGATGTAACAGACGGAGAAAGTCAAACGAGTTACCGAAGTATGGATGTTGCGAACCAATTTGGTTAGGGCACTGACGTCGTTGTGGATGTTTTTGATGGCGCTCGAATCTACCGACTTGTTGGGGAAAGATTCTAGTGAGAAAGGATCAAAAAGTCAGAACGGGTCCACCGAACGACTTAAGACTCGAGGAATGCTCGTAATTGAGCGACTCGGAAATGAGACCCTTGATTTGTGCGTGTGTGCGGGCACTGGCTTAGGGACTCAGGTGCTTTAGACTCTTGGTGTATTCGGCGAAATGCCTAATGAATTTTATGTCTCTGTAACGAGACGATTTGACCCAAACCTCGGATGTGAGGTTTAAAGAGGACTTCTCGGGATGAGACGACCCAAAATGTAAGACCTCGAGCAGAGGTGACCCTAGTAACTAACGCAGACAGTTAAACACATGGTTGTACAACGTAAGAATTGATCGCGATCCCGGCTCAGGATCAAAGAATTTTGATATACGCTTCTTCCGAAAACGACCAATTTTGTAAATTTTTTGAAAAGGATGGTTTGTAGAAATAGTGTAACAATGGCGGGTCGACATCGTCGTGACGTGGAAGTGCGTTGCCATTTGTGTGTGTCGGGAATCCGGCGATGACAAAATGTAAATGTTTTTTTTTGAAAGGAGCACAGTTCTTTAAGGGGAACCGGTTTTGAAAATGATTACGCGATGCCTTTATCGAAACTACTATTAATTAGCTATTTCGATACTTGTGATGCTCGTGGTAGAGCGTGAAGTCTAATGACAGTGTTCTTAAAAGTGTGACCAAATCCTTAGTAAGGGATTTAGGTGGTGAATAGTGTTTCAGAAAACTCTCTCTTTTTTAGAAGAACTTTTAAAACTAGTGACCCACGTTCGTCGGTTGCGTTAACTAGCATTTAACGGTGTGGAGGGTGTATTGTAAAAAGTGTTTTGAAAGTGTAACCGTTTTTGAGTTCCTCGACTTCATTAATTGAAGTTTCGGGTTGTGTTAACGGTATGTGTGTAAAAAACAATTTTTTTTGAAACAAAATGTAACCGTTTAATGTACCTTGACCCCATTAATTGGGAGTCTCGGTGGTATTGACGGTATTCATTGTTGACGGGTTTTAATTTGGCAAAGGTGATGGCATCGAAAATATTATATTTTTTTTTGGAAGTGGTGAGTGTAAAATTTGCCATGATGACGACATCTAATTTTTTTTCTTTCTTTAAAAATCACGTTTTGACCGGAGTATCGGCGTTTAAAAGGTCGTTTTGAAAAGATGGGATATTTTTCGAAAATGGGATTGGGTGCGTTTGAATATGTTGGCGTGGTTGATTCCATATTTTTAGTATTTTATTTGGGTTGTTTGCAAACACGCTACACATAACTAGGAATGCATACACTCATGCAGGATGCAGACACGGGTAGGTTAGGGTAGTCTACCGCCCACAAATAGTCTTTACTTAGGCATTGACAAATCATCTAGGGAGGCGAGTGCCATACCGCCCGTTCGGAACTATCCGCTTATTAATCCCGCGAGTTACGCGTTAAGCGGCCGGAGCGTCAACCGAGGATCTCTCCGCGTGTCCCTAAAGATCTTACCGCGAAGAGGTCGATTGGTGCTGATATCGGTTAGGGTGGGCTTTTTAGGGCCAAAACCTGTAGTGACCACAACTAGTAACTAAGAAATGAGCTTCACCGACCTCGTTCAAGTTACACCACTACTGGAAACTTGTTTCCAAATCCCCAGCGGAGTCGCCAAATTGTGGACGTCCGTCCGCACCGCCCGGCGTTCCGCGCGCCCCCGCGCGGGACCGACCTGGTTTTTAACCGTGTGGCGGCGACCACCCACTTGGCCCTCTCCCTGTCGGGGGCCGGTCCGATCTCGCGTACGGGGTGATGTCTCAGACGTCTATTCAGATGACAATCCGGACTTGTACTAGACGGGTGCGGGCACCCGTGTTTCCGTTTGGTAATCGATCGAGTCGTGGTTGTAAATGTTTAAAGGCCGATTCATTTGGTAAGGCGACCTTTTTAGTGAACTGAATACGTTGCCGATTTGTGGAGTCGCCACCGAATCAATTATGGGGGCTCGAAAACCGTTCAAGTCAACTTTGATCCCTTGTCGGCTCAAAGTTGAGTGGCACGGGACCTAAAGTTAAAGACTTGTACACTTAAGCATTCCATGCCTGGAATGACTCTCATTGCCAATGGTTTCGGACATCCGAAAACCGTCGATTCTGAGTAAGGGGTGAGGGTACGTATTGGGAAACCAATATCCGATAGATGTCAACACCTAATCCCGCCCGCACTATAGCGGCCTCTACTAATCAATCGGAGGGCTGATAACCTAGTCCTTTTGTTGTGGCGGAAATACTGTAACATCCGTTGTTTAACCCTATGCCTTTTACTACGTCGGTTGTTTAAGGACAAGTAAGTGTTGTTGTCAAAGTAGTTGTATTTACATTCTTTTCATGTGATTTCACGTGACAAGCAGGCCATGTAAATATGCACGTAGGAGAGTAGAGAGTACTAATATTATAGGTATTAGCAAATCAGTTTTAACGCGATAATACGGATATTAGTCATTCTCGTGGTATACCTTACCTGGTATTCTACTTAAGATGCGTCAGTTCTGTATTAATAGAGATGCGTCGAACCTAGTAAGGCGAGCACTTGGACTAATACGGAACCCGACCATCACTTTGTTCAGTTTTAGTTGTTTTACGTTTTGAATTCCGTGTTAGGTGATTTAGCATGCGATTATAGGGTCATAAAAGCAATAAATCATACGAAAAACTGTAAATGCGAATGTAAGTAAATCACATTGTGAGGAGTTGCAACCTCAGAGTATACACTAAATGGGACTCGATGCATAGATAATTGAGAACGGATCTCGGAATTACTCGGGTCTATTTAGTGTGTTTTAGTATTTGCGATTGAAGTTGGGACGTTACGTGTTTTAGTAGATGCTTGTGGACCTAGTGTCCACATCTACTGTTATCGTAGTGCATAATAAAGGAAAGTGCAAATATGGAAAGTTTTGTTTAGATGACAACCTAGTGACGACTCGATTTCAACAGGCGGATCCTCCTAGGTTGACCAGTGACTCCGGCAGAGCTCCGTTACCCCTCCTGCGGCAACTCCGGCAGAGCTTCGTTACTATGGACTAGTTCTGCGGCTAATCCGTCAGAGCTTCGCTACTAGACTTGAGCTAGTCGATCACAGGCACCTCGGTATCGAGTGGGGTGCTCGAAGGTGAGGAGTAGCATCGATGTTGCTTTTATCAAAACTACGATCGAGTGGATCGTTTGCCTCGGGTGTCGGAGTGCGAGCCCTTAGCGAGAGAGTTGGAGGGAGAAGAGAAGATGAGAATTGTGTGTCGAATGAATGAGGCGGAGGGGGGTATTTATAGGTGTTTTCGGCTCTCGTCGCCCATATGGACGCCTGAGCTGGGGCGCACCAAGACTCAGGCGCGGGGATACTAAGGCGCGTGAGGTGGGGCGGTCGGGATTTTGAAGATACGATTTTGATACTTTCCAAAACCGAGAGGGAGAGTATAATGCATATCTTGGGCGTTAAGGCTTCCGGTTTGCTAACCTAGCGCCGTGAACATTAGTGGGCCTCGGGTGTGCGTCCCGAGGTTCACTTGGCGCGGTGCTGACTCGGTTTGAGTTTTGGGACCGACTCGGGGTCCTGGTGTCAGAATTGACTCTAATTAGTGTCTATGCGACCGTAATGACACGACTATGGTTGCCATCATGTTAGCTTTAATTTTTCCGAGTAATTATTTGATCCGTTCTATAGAAAAACTATCTACAACATCGCGAACCCGCGTCGCGTTGCAGTCCTATCGTCATCGGGTGTTTGCTGGGCACTTCCGCAGCCACCAGGTCCAAATCTGAGTGTCTACAATAGTCTTAACAACTTTTTTAAGACTCAAAAGATTTATGTTTGATGAAAATTTATAATTTTTCGAATGTGGAATTGTTTTACTTAAGTTTATTGTATTAATATATATTTTAAGACACAAAAGATTTTTAGTTAATATCTAAGAGCATTGTTTATAATATAAAGTTTCATCATCTTATTATAATTTTTCTATGTGAAATTATTTTTACTTAAGTTTGTAGTTTTATTAAGAGACTTTTTAAGACTTAATTTTTTGTTGATTGATATTTAAGAACGAAAGATTAGTCTTATTTATAATATAGAACTCATCAACTTATCATATTTTTCAATGTGGGATAATTTATTTAAGTTTATAGTCTTCCATCAGCTCTTTTTAAGACTAAAAAAATACTCCCTCCGTCCCAATGAATTCTTTACGTTTGCTTTTTCACACTTGTCGAGGTACATTTCATTTCATTCATATCTTTATTTACGTGTTATTTAAAATTCTAAAAATTTGATAATCTTAGTGTACTTATTATGACCATTCGAAAAAGATCTCACATGACTATGTTTTACGTTATATATTAGAAATTATATTCGATATCCTTCCACCTCATGACTAGTGCCAAAAAGCAAACGTAAAGAATTCACCGATACGGAGGGAGTACATCATTACTCTTGTTTATAATATAAAATTTCATCATCTCACTATAATTTTTCAATTTGGGATGATTTTAAATTTGCAGTCTTATATATTAAAAGTTTTTTTAAGACAAAGTTTTTGGGTCGATATTTAAAACCGAATGATTACTATGGAATAATATTTATAATATAGAATTCAATCACCCCATCATAATTTTTCGATGTGTGATAATTTAAAAGTTTTTCTTGGTCGATATTTAAAACCGAATGATTTCTCTTATTTATAATATAAAATTTCTTCACCTCATCATAATTTTTTGATATAATATAAAATTTCATCACCTCTTCATAATTTTTTAATATAGGATAATTAATTAGGTTTATAGTCTTAAGAACTCTTTTTGAGATTCAAAAGACTTTTTGTAGATATTGAAGAACGAATGATTGCTCTTATTTATAATATAGAATTTCGTCATCTTATTATAATTTGTCGATGTGGTATAATTTTAGAACTGTTATATGTAATAAATTCATCACATGTTGTGAAACAAATGATATGAAATTTATACTCTAATGAAAGCATTTTTTTACCAAGAGTCTAATCGTTTCATTTTTATAATTTATTTTACGATAATGTTTTAAAAAAATGAAATCTAAAGGTTTTTACCTCAGAATTGTAAACAATCACATTAATATAATAAATTAATTACATATTATAGTAATTAAAAGATTCTCTAATTGATTTTTTATTATTATTTATGATACTTTTCTAATTTGAGGTTTGATGAAACGGACCAATGAAATCACTAGAAAAAAGTTTCAAATATATATACACACATACACCACACACACACACACACATATATATTCAAGATCCATTGAGGCAGTCAAACTCCCTGCAACCATTGAGGCACAATCTGGGCCGTTAGATCTGATTGAGATCAACAGATCAGGTTTGATCAAAAGTCAGAGCACAAAAACAAACGCGCGTCATTTCCTTCCTTTCCTTTTGAATTAGTCGACTTTATCTCTCTAGAAATTTGTTTATTTTTTCATTCAAATCATTCGATCATTTTCATCGTTCGATCTTCATCATTTTCACTTGCAGATTTAATTGTGCTCACTTGTAAAATCGAGCGTCTTCATCATTTCAATTGCAGATCTTCATCATTCGATTATCGTCATTTAAGTTGCAGATTTCATTGTGTTCACTTTGTAAATTCGTTCGTAGAATTGATTTTACGAATTCTATGCTTGATTATCAAGGAATTCTATGCTTGATTATCTAGGAATTCTATGCTTGATTATCTAGGAATTCTATGCTTGATTTGATTGTCGTCATTTTCACTTGCAGATTTGATTGTAATCTTGAACAATTCGTTTAAAGAAAACTAATTATGAACCTGCTGATCCAAGAAATTAATATATTTGTTTTAAACTGGACAATCGATTATCAAGAATTACGTAGATTCTCTACTGATTCTCTGCTGAATTACGTTGATAACTCGTAATGTACATATTTGTCACTACATAATGTATATATTTTCATATCTGCTGTACATAATCCATCCGATGACATCACTATACATAATTCTATATTAGTTGTACATAACTCATCTAGTTACATCTTAAAGTAGACATTTTGTTGCGCTTGTAACAATTTATAAAGTATAGTATATATATGTCATTATGTAATGTATATATTTACATATCAGTTGTACATAATTCTTCTGAGGATATTACTATACATAATTCTATATTAGTTGTACATAACCCACCTGAGAACATTATTGTATATAATTCTAGATCAGATGTACATAACCCATCTGAGAACACTATTGTACATAATTTTATATTAGTTGTACATAACCCATCTAAAGTACTAATTTGTACTCCTTCCGTCCCAATGAATTGTTTGCCTATTTCATATTGGGACGTCTCAGTGAATTGTTTGCCTTTCTATTTTAGGAATGTTTTTTATATGCAATTTGATCATTCTCATGAGTTTTGCTCCACATGTCACTTCCTTATTGGATCCCTTACCCTTGATGCTAAAACGAAAGACAAATAATTCATTGGAACGGAGGGAGTACATTTTATGTTTTTGACTATTTACAGAAGAACGTCATAGGTTAATTTTGTTGTGCTTGCAACAATTTACAAAGTACAGTATATAGTAAATTATATAATGTACATTATTCTATATTAATTGTACATAACCCATCTGATGACATTATGTACATAATTCTATATCAGATGTACATAACCCATTTGAGGACATTATTATGTATATCCGAGGACATTAGAAAAGCATTGATGTTTATATAAATGCTTGTCATGGAGGTAATGTTTACATAACTGATTGTTTATATAATCCATAATACTGTTTGATAAAACCATATTAAATACCAGTGTTTACATACATACAACTAAAATAGAATCTTATATTTTCTGCTAACTGTAAAATCCCTAACAAAGTTCTTATCCCACCGCATAAGATTTATGCATGTTTGACGACAAAATTCATTGATGTCATTAAAATAATCTTTGTCTGTCCATTTCTCCTTGTAGTGCAATGCATTTATCCACTTCAAGACAAAAACACCACAATCAAATCCATTACTTTGTTGCACTGCATTTTTGACATACTCCATTGGTTTTTTCGTCATTTTTTTTGGAGATGTGTTCAAAGTCGGAGTAGTTGTCAATAATGTATGAGACATTTGTCACTATTTTGTTGCAAACGTCAGTTCGTGCTTTGTTACCCTTTCTTTTACTTGAATCTAAGATGTAATTCTTATTGTCTTCAAAATCACACACAACCAAAATCCAGTGTGATGGTGTGTCGATATGAACTGAGATAATGATCTGAATTTTTTTTGAACATGTGCAATAGAATTAACTTATCGATGATGAATTAGTAGGCAACAAATATTAACTTATGTACATCAAAACACACACTTCTATAACCATGTACAAATTCCAACATGTGCACCACATAGTAACTTATGTACATCAAAACAGACACTGTTTTAACTATGCATAAATTTTGAACATATGCAACAGACATTAACTTATCTACATCAAAGCAGACACTTCTATAACCATGTGCGAATTCCAACATGTGCAACACATATTAACTTATGTACATCAAAATAGACACTTCTATAACCTTGTACAAATTCTAACATGTGCACCACATAGTAACTTATGTACATCAAAAGAGACACTTCTATAAATATGTACAAATTCCAACATGTGCAACACATAGTAACTCATGTACATCAAAACAGACACTTCTATAACGATGTACAAATTCCAACATGTGCACCACATAGTAACTTATGTACATCAAAACAGACACTTCTATAAATATGTACAAATTCCAACATGTGCAACACATAGTAACTTATGTACATCAAAGCAGACACTGCTTTAAATAATGTACACATTTTTAACATGTGCAACAACACATTAACTTATCTACATAGACACTTCTATAACCATGTACGAATTCCAACATGTGCAACATATAGTAACTTATGTACATCAAAACAAACACATCTATAACCATGTACAAATTCCAACATGTGCACCACATAGTAACTTATGTACATCAAAACGGACCATGTACAAATTTTAACATTTGCATTTCACTTTTACTGTTAATGTTATAGGAGTATATAGATTAGATGTTTGTACCTTTCTCAAGAATTTACCATCTTCAGGCAAATATGATACATTACAGTATGTCGTTGTCAGAGAAGAATATATGTTTGGGTTTAATTCCTGTAACAAAGGATACACAATAGGTAAGCAACTGTAAGATTATGTACCAAAAAAGTACTTAAGTACAGGAATTTTGATATACTTACCTTTGATTTTGTTGGAATGAATAGTATATCCCTCATCCCGAATGTTGCATATATTCCACCCATATCAGTTGTCTATTAAAATAACACTTGTTAGATTTATTTATAACATTAAAACATGTTAGTGATAATGTTACTGTAACATTTATCATATCATATACTTTCTCATTTGGTAATAACAAGGTTTGCATCGCCTTTCGGCTTACATTCATCCATTGTGTTTCTATAACATCTTCCCTGCAAGATAACATAGTACAAATAATTAGCAATTTTAAAATTAATTATGATGAATGAATTAAAATACATTGGAAAGGATAGAATGTATTACACGTGATATGACTTTACAGTGGTGTCATATGAATCCTTCTTTTTCTCATTTGCCTTTCCTGTAAAGGTCTTTATCCTTGTTCGTTTTAAGAATTTTTCAGTAATTTCTTCATCACTGAATTTTTTTCCACATAGAGTTCCATTTCCCTACTGAGAAAAGTTATAGAACAGAATTTATCAGATTATTATTTATGATGAATATATGTTAATGATTTATGCTTTATGTGAAATATATGTAATCATATGATAGTATAGTGCAAGTCTGTAACATACAGAAGTTTCCTTGATGTTTCTTTTTGCATATTTCAGAATAATATCTTTCATCCGATTCCTATTTGAGGTTAGTATTTTGTGGCAATACCGCACCTTCACCATCCTTACATACTTATCATATGAAACATTGGCCTGGACATATACATGAATAACATTTAGATATGGAAATATAATCAAACATAAAATAGTATCAATGATGTAAGTAGAATAATTAAGTTTACCGGTTTGAACACTTGGCTAAAAGTATTTTTATTCCCATTGTATGTTTCCATGACTCTCTTTGAAAAAATACCATTGTCAACTTTCAGATGACGATAAAAATCTGGAATATATTCCAGTATTTGATAGTCTGTCACCTCATTGACCCATTTGATCTTATTCTTGAAATTTTCAGAGAAATAATTACACTGCAAATATAACAAAGTATTCAACAAAGGATAACATAAATTTCAACGTACATAGAAGTAAAAACAATAAATCAGTGTCCTCAGATATAGATGTTTAGCTTCAGAACTGTCCAGTTGGCTGTCAAATTCTTGAGGAAACCCAAAGTGAATTATTTCAAATGACTTTGAGATTGAGTTTACACAGTAAACAACAACTGGTAATTTTGTTGTCCAGAAAAAGATCTTGAAGAAGATCGCACTATTAGTTCTCAGAATGAATGAATGAATGAATGAATGAATGAATGAATGAAGGTTATAAGGAGTATCTACATTGTTTACCAATTGCACGTCATCAAACTGCATTTCACTTGTAGGAATCTGAAACATTAAAGAAGAGTTTAGAAGAGATTCATGAGTAAAAATATATTTACACTGTTGACATTGTTAATGGAATATATAACATTACCACATATTTATCAAATGGAGACATGTAAACATGCTTGACAGATGATGGAGATGATAGCTTTTCCAAATCATTCATCAATAGCCCCCAAAGACTTAAAATTGGTTGCTCAAGTTTACTTTCAGACTGTGTCATCATGAACAGCTGCCCCCTTGAAATCTGAATGGTTTCAAACTTAAAGAGACGTTCACTGTAAAATTAAAAAAATATCTAGTGTATTAGTTTTGGTATAGCAATCACTCATCTGAAACAATTTTAACCATGACTTTCAAACTATTAGCATTTAAACACATTTAAATTTAAAGATGTGCAAGTAACTATTAGCATATGAACAATTCCCAACATGTGAACAATTCCCAACATGTTCAGCAAATGATAAGTTATGTACACCATAACAGACAGTGATTTACATATATATATATATATATATATATGTATATATAGAGGTAGGTTCAAATAAGGTCAACAACTTTTTTAAGTCTATATTAAAGTTACAGATGACATACGATAAAGTTGCATTTGTTCAAAATTGATATGTAACTATAACATTCAGCACTTTTATCACTTTAAGTGATAAAATGCAACTTTATCACTCATCTCGTGTAACTTTAAGCACTTTTTTGTGTAACTTTAACACTGGAACTTAGGAACTTAAAAAAGTTGTTGACCTTATTTGAACCTACCTCTCTCTCTCTCTCTCTCTCTCTCTATATATATATATATATATATATATATATATATATATATATATATATATATATATATCTGTTGTATGAGTTATATACAATAAGTTGTAACTTGTGTACACTAAAACAGACATTGTTTTAATTATGTGCAAATTTCACACGTGTGCATCACATAGTATCTTACGTACATCAAAACAGACAGTGCTTTAATTATGTAAATCTGTTGTTTACCTTAGAGACATATCTAACGCAAATGCATAGTCTGTCACATATTTCTCCTCGGCGCTCAGACTGGTTAAAAAGCTGATGTTCCTTTGTATGAAAGGAGATTTGAAAACAACTGGTATTGCTTGTTTCCTCTTGTATTGTACTTCAATTTCTTTTTCAATCATTTTATCATCTTTCTGAGATGCATTCCCCACTATTGGTGGAGTGACCAAGTTTTCAACAATATCTGGGCTCTCCGGAATGACATTTTTCACAACATTAGGAGTTTCTAAGTTAACATTTTCTATTGCATGTGCAGGAGTAGATTCCTTATTTTCCACATATTCCACAAGCTTGTTATTGAACACTTGTTCATTCCTAACAGTAGTAGCTTCCACAGCCACATTCTCCATATCCACAATTTCCACACTCTTGTAATTGACCACTTGTTCATTTATGGTAGGAGTTTTTTTCTTTATCCACATTTTCCACATCTTCATTTACCATAGGAGTTTTTTCTATATCCACATTTTTGACATCTTCATGTATCAGAGGAGTAACTTGAGTGTTAGAATACATGACAAGGTTAATATCCAGACTGAGTTGAAAGCTGCCATCTGAGTTCAACAAACTGTATCTTGGCATCATTGGGTCTCTCTCCTTCTTCTTCTTCTTCTTCTTCTTCTTCTTTGGTAACTCAGTCTTTTTGGCAGAACGAGCTTCTTCTACCATCTGATCTATCATTTCTAGAACAAGTGGAGTCAGATCATCTAGACCAAAGTCTGTATCTGAAAAGGTAGGGAATTCCCTTTGACATGTATAAGGTATGGTACTTATTTTTCTTCTCCTTTTGTGTTGTCATCATCGACAACTTGTGATGCGATATAAGTAACATCCTTCCATTTGTTATCTCCAGATTCTAAGCAGTAAAAGATGAAAAACAAGTACAGTATACAAGTTATAATTATAAACAATACTGTGTTTAAATTCTATGAATGGATACAAATGCTACTATAGTGTATATAGCAGTAGAAAAAAAAGGGTTTTTCTATGGGGTGCCCCTCAAGTATTGGCTTTTCCAAGTGGTACCCCCGTCTTTTTTGTATTACAACATGTACCCCCAAACTTTACTTATCACTCCATATCATAACCAAATTGATAAGTGTATTACAACCATTTTTAAAATAAATAAATAATTAGCATATTAATCAATCCAATTTGATGCTTCAAACCAACTCTTTTTCTTTACCATTCACCAAGCCACCAAATGCTCATCATAATGCACCTATGTCGTCGACCGACGTCGACCTATCTCCCTTACTCTTTTAAATCCTTCAACCTCAATCTCTTCGTCACCCCTATGTCGTAGTGTAGTGGAATGAAGTTTTTCGAGTAAAGGATGCAAATTGAAGAAATATATCATGGTTGATGAAAGTAAAATAGGGAATAATCACTATTTATATCATCAATTGAGAAATTTTTGTTAGAAATTTTTAACTTTGGTTACAATATAGAGTAATTTATAAAGTTTAGGAGTACACTTTGTAATTCGAAAAAGACAGGGGTACCAATTGGAAAAGCAAATAGTTGAGGGGTAGCCCATAGAAAAACCAAAAAAAATATTACCATTCTCTGTTGACGGTTGTTCTCTTTTCGTTTCTGCAAGTTTGTTTATAAATTCATTTACCAAAATTTCAAGTCTAGTAGTGGTTTGCATTGGGGCGAGGCAACCTTTGCAACTTTTATTGCATCTTTCAAACCCCTGAAAGACTTTGAGAATTGACAAGATTTGTTGATCAAATTTTGCAACCAGTGCATTTCTTCCTTTGGCTCCTCATTATCATCTTTTATTTCCTCCTGCACTTTCACTAGTGTAGACACCCACATTTTGACCACCAGGTGTCTATAGCAGTTTCCAAAGAACACCCGATGATGATCGGACGTAAACATGACTTTATACGCTCGATTATGGACTCGAAATCAATAGTAATTGGTGTCAGCTTTTAGTGGAGTAAAAATCTCACAAAACTGACCTCAAATTCAGGCCCAGTGAGTCGTTTCCAGTCCAATGAGACTAATTTGGGTAAAAAACGAGACTAGGGGCAAAACCGTCTTTTAGCGCCCGGGTCAAACCCCGGTTAAAGACCTTTTCGAGACAGAAAAATCTGTCACGCAACCCTCGAGAATCCAAGTAGAAGTCGGATTCCTCACAAAAATCAGCTACAAAAATAATAAACAATTCCGTAAGAGATAAAATTTTATCTTTTGAAGAGTTGTATACCCGTCCAGCTCCACTCGATCGAGTGGAGTGCTCACTCGGTCGAGTGGGATCACAAAAAAAAGGCAGATCCGAGTTTAGACTAGGCACTCGATTGAGTGCCATGAACCACTCGATCGAGTGACCTCTTTTTCAGCCAAAACCGGGAGTTTTCTTCCTCTTCAAACAACTTCTCCTATCCACAAGCGGAATCATACTTCATCCCAACCATTGCTTTCTTCCTTGGCAAGAAACCACTTCTCCTATCCAAACAGTAGGAGTCTCTTATCCCAAGTCGGTATTTCATCCTATAAATACCCCACCCTCGCAACACAATTGATACATCTTCTACACCAGTTATCACATACAATCACACATCTACACACATCCAGCATCCATAATCTCCAACATCAAGTTACAACTCGAAACTCTAGCAAACCTTAGGCAAACCATACCAAAAATACAACACCTTAACTCCTCCTATATCCTCGTTACTCTTACGCAAGCGCCGTTACTACGAGTCCGTGACCGAGGTCGACATTAGCATGTAGGTTGAGGGTCTTTCAAATCCCGTTCTCTCCTTTTTTCTCTTTCCTCACGTTTTTTCTTTTTCTTTTTCTTTTTCTTCTTCTTCTTCTTCTTCTTCTTCTTCTTCTTCTCGTCCGTCTTCTTTGTCGTCGTCGTCGTTTCGTTTCTAATGGCGTTAATAGTACTATACTACTATACTATTATAATTAGCAATAACAAGTCGTCCCTAAGGATTCGATATCAACTCTATAGTTGAATATCGGATCTAAAGAAATTAGTCAAATAAAACCGTTTTCAAAAACCTTTTTTTGTTTTCTCGTTGATGCCGAAGTAATTGTCACATAGTCCTAAAAAGACTAATACGACAATACAAAGCGGAGGGATTTATTTCAATTCAAAACAATTTCTAAAAACGTCTCTTTTTCTAGCAATCACTCTAAATATCGGATATCGATTTCGTAGTCGAATATCAGATATTTACGAGTTTTGAAAATCTTAAGTCGGGTATAAATTATGCCATATTTTTACACGACTTAACAAATTTATCAGTTTTCAAAAATTAAAAGCAATCGAGTCACCTCTCGAACAAGGGGCACTCGATCGAGTGCTACAACCACTCGGTTGAGTGACACCCAAAAAACGAACCAGAAAGCTTTTTTGAGGACCCGTCATGACTCTATCGAGTGGCATCTCAAAATCCGAACAGAAGGATTTTCCCGAAGACCACTTGGTCGAGTCCATCCATGACTCGATCGAGTGGCCTTTGTCACGACAAATCCGTGAACCTTCAACATTATTTCAAGCTCCGATAAAACCTTTTTTAACGGCTTCAGTCAACACGTGTCAAGTCTATCACGTGTCCAAATCTTTTCGAAACCTTGCTTCATATTATTTATGTCATTCTAATCTTTCTTTAAACCGTCACTAACTCATTTGTTTCTATTTTGGCATCTCTTTTGTTTTATTCTACTAAAATGAACATCACATGCTAAAACAACTTTGACTTAGTTCAATATGCAATAAAACGACGTAGATCAAACATAATTCACATGTTTAGTCTAAAAGCCTTGTTTGCATATCATTCAACCGTTGAACTAACGCGCGTACACCAAAAATGAACGATATGTTAGTAAGGCCGCTAAGTGCGGGCGGGGTTGGGTGTTCTTTGTGAACTTCCCAACACGTACCCTCACCCCTTACTCAGAACCATGGTTTCTGGATGTCCGAATCCATTGGCATACGAGAGTCATTCAATACTTGATTACCGGATAATTTCTGTCAAATAACCACCCTGAAAATATAACCCAAGTATTCAGGCCAGATAACATAAATTTTAATGTACGAAAGAGCACAAACATATATATAAATGCCTAAAATTTTAATGAACGAAAAAACACAAACATATAATCTGTATGTTAATGCCTAGAGTATGCTCACATATAAATCTTTAGCTTCAAGACCAATCGCTTTGCTGTCAACCCTTCAGGAAATCCAAAATGAATCTTCTCAAGTTTCTTCGAGACTGAGTTTACGCAGTAAACAACATAGCCTTGTGGTATTCTAGAGTAGAAAAACACCTTGAAGAAAATCACATTATTAGTTCTATAATGAATTAATGATTAAATAATAAATAAATAAATAAGAGTTATAAAGAATATCTTTTTGATTACCAGTTGCACATCATCGAGGTCCATTTCACTTGTAGGAACCTGAAACATTATATTAATTGTTTAGAAGAGATTCATGAGTGAACACATTTTTACTCATATGTGAATGGAATACATAACATTACCTGATATTCTTCATAGGGAGACATATAAACATGTTTGATAGATGATGTAGGTGATAGCTTTTCCAAATCATTCATCAATAGACACCAAAAATTTAAAATTAATGCATTGATTCTGGTATCACAAGTTGTCATCATCGACAGGTCCCCCCTTAAAAGCAGAATGTTTTCAAACTTAAACAAAGTATCACTGTAAAATTAAATTATTTAGTGTATTAGTTTTGCTATAGCTGGTATGAAACTTATGTACAAAATATTTTAACTTATGTACATCAAAACAGACACTGTTATAACCATGCACAAATTTCAACATGTACAAAATATATTAACTTATCTACATCAAAACAGAAACTGTTTTAAATATGTAAAAATTTCAACATGTAGAACAAATATTAACAACCTACATCAAAACAGAAACTGCTTTGAATATGAACAATTTTCAACATGTACAAAAGATATTAACTTATGTACATCAAAACAGGAACTGATATGAAACTTGTTTAAAAGATTAATTACACTTACGTCAAAGAGTCTTCTGGTGCAATGCATAGTCTGACACATATTTCTGCTCAACTTTGAGAGAGGTCAAACAGTTAATGTTCCGATTGATAAAAGAAGATTTGAAAACTAGTACATTTCCTTGTTTTCTCTTGTGCTGTGCTTCAATCTTTTTTTTCAAGTATATCAATTTCCTTGTTTTGCTTTGTAAGAGTTTCCACTTGCACATTTACAACATCAACATAAGTTTCCAAATCCACATTTTCAGAAGAAATAGAAGCATCAACATTTTCCATAGTGTGCACATTGGACACATCTTCATTTTGCACAGAAATAATTTCACTGACATTCTTGACAGCAGAAATAATTTCATTTTCCATAGTGTGCACATTTGAAATAGGAGCATCTGTATAGATGTCTTCTGCGGCATCAACATTTTGCAGAAGTAGTTGATTATTTTGCACATCAACATTTTCCACAGTGGCCACATTCAAAACATCTTCATTTTCCTCAGAAATAAGTTGACTGCATTTTGGCTTGTCTTGATCTGTCTGCTTTTTTGGCTTCATTTGATCTGTCTGCCTTTTCACCTTCTTCTTTTCAAGATCAATCTTTCTCGAAGAAGTAAGATCTTTTGCCATCTTATCTATCATATCCACTATGTGTGGATTCAGCTCATTTTCTTCCTCCTCACCTATTTTGAAGCAAAAGATGAAACATAAGTACTATATTCAACATATTATAATAAATGAATGAGATAAAATAAATTGAAGAAAAATTCTTACCAAATTCTCTTGATTTTTCATCTTTTCTTATTGTTACAAGTGTTGCAACAAAGTCACTGGTCAAATTTTCCAACTTTGTTATTGGTTTGCATTGAGGGGAGGCAAACTTTGCAACTTTTATAGCATCTTTCAACCCCTTAAAAGATTTTGTGAATTCAACAGATTTCAACACTAAATTTTGTAACCAATCCCCTTCTTCCTTCCCCTCTTTGTTAACTTTGTCCTTTTCCTCCTCCATCTTCACACTTTCCTTTACTTCTTCCCCCTTGTACCAATCAAGGGACTGTAATGGGATAACCAAACCATTAATTACCAAATGTACCCGATTTCTTTGCTTCCTCCAATATTCTCTTTGAAATGGAGTCTTGTGTCCAAAAACACATTGTTGGGAATGCACGAACAGGGTGACTGTTTCTGTAACGCATTCGTTGCAGATATATAAAAGCAAAGATTATTATAGGTCCATCAAAGAACTTGTCCTTCTCTGTTGTATTCATTTTCCACAAATCAACAGCCTCAATGAAGGCATCAAGGCAAAATTGGCACCAATTAAATGTAGGTACCAATGACAAGTCGACTAAAGACTTCAATATCTTAAAACATGGAGTTGCAGAACAAGTACCTTGTATAAAATCAGAACAGAGATAAACTATAAAGTTCCATTTGAATAGATCGCCTCCATTCTTTTGATTAGCTAAGATGGATTTCAATGTAGAGGCCGTAACCTTTGAACCTTCAAATTGATTCTTACATTCATTAAAAAGATGTCTGTATTCTGGGGACTGGTCGTCATATGATGCAAGGACAATCTTGTTTGGTCCCATCGGAAACCCAGTTGCAATATGTACATCTAAATTTGTCACATCAAATGTACTATCCTTAAATGTTGCTGAATCAGGTTGGAAATTCGAAACAAGCCAATGAGCAAGCTTGGATGAGACTGCTTTTACTTTTAGATCAATTAAACCCCCAAACTCTAATTCCTTTATATCTGCAATCTGCTTCTCTGACATATCATTTAGAAGTTTAACCAAACCATCAGGGGACATGCGTGTTTTCAATGATGGCAGTTCATTCGTGGCATGTACAACTCTTTTCCTTCTAGTCTTTGTAGTTTTACCAGTAATAGCTGTAAATTAAAATGAACAGAAAGAATTTAAATGACTACTTTTACCTTAATGTCATATTTTACTGTACATAAGATTGTATGTTTTAGACATAAGACATTCATAAGACATAGTCCCCATTAAAGTTATAAGGATTTATTTATTGTTCATAAGGCATTACATAATGCATATAACTTCAAACACAGAGTGAATATAAGTAATTTTTAAAGCTACACTGAATAAAAAAAGTTATTTTCAAACAACTTTGAAACACTGTAGTCTATTTAATGAATATACCTTTATCTGCATCTGGTATCAAACATAATTGTTTGTCTGATGTTTCTTCATAATTATCAGAATCTTCATCATTTTCTTCAATTCGCCTCTTTTTACATTCAACTAGGAATAAAGAACACCAAATCAATATAATTTCATCCTTGTTTTAATAGCTATACACTAATACCTTAAATTGTACATAATTTAAATTCAATGTAAGATTCTAATACCTTTCTCCTTCTTATTAGCGTTCCTCTTTAGTGCAGTCTTGTTCTGATTTGAATTCATGTTGTGTCGTGAATTACTTAACCCTAATTTTCAACAAAATCACTGTAAAAATAAAAAATATAACACACAATACTGCAATGTTGAAGATAGTTGGAGAAGATGAACACGGCTGTAAATAACGTGAATAAACATAAATATATAATAATAACTTAAGACTGTAAATATTATTTATATAATACGGAGTAATAAACCTAATCTCCATTTTACTAGTTGTCGAAAAATGCAGAGTGAAAAGAATAAAAGATTGCAATTTTACTTTACTGTAAATTTCACAAAATCACTCGAAAAACAAGTAGTTATGGCATTCAAAGAATCAAGAACATACTTCAGAAATTATGACCAAAGAATTGTTGAAGATGATCGACAGAAATTACTTCAGAAATTACTCCGTACTTGATTTTTCAAACTTTCTAGGTTTCTATACTTATGCAATAGTTGTGAAGTGACTGTTGAAGTTTCTATAGAAATTCCCAGTACTTATTTCCAAAGTCTTAATACGTCATAGCTTCTACAACCTGACATCAACGATCAATGATCTAATCCATGCATAAGGAACAAGGGTTAATCTATGTCAGCCAAAATTTTCTAAAACATTATTGAGGACCTGAAATGGTACCATAATACTCGGGATAAAATCTTAAACAATGATTTATGATCCCAAAAGTCCACGACTAGTCCATTAAAATCAGCATTAGACAGGAATCCCAAGTAATATTATTACTTACACTTACCTCGATTCTAGGTTGGGTACTAAGTATCCATCAGACAAAATATACTCTATTCTTACTATCCAAAAGCATATTTGGCTTTAAGTACTCTATATAATATAGTAACCCAACACGCCGCCGAGGGCCCTAATCTAGATAGCGATGAGGTGCGGGGTCTTATCGGAGATTGTTTACCGCGTGAGGCATATAGTGCGCCTCACGCTATAGTGAGTTCTTATATCACTGACCACTTTGAGCGAGTGGCGGCGTTGGAGGGTCGGAAACCCAACACGCTGGAGCAGGATGCCCGGTTGTGGTTGTGGTATTTCCTAGGGTCAACCCATTTCTCGGACAAGGGCGAGAGGTTCAACGCTAGGATTTTGCCCTTCCTGGCTGAGCTAACTCAACTAGGGCGCTACGATTGGGTGACCGCGGCTTTCGCGGAGATGACTCGCTGCCTGCAAGTCATGGTGAGGCCGCTGGTGATAGAGTCGGCCTCAGCTGTGCCTATTGTGGGTCTGGGCCTTATACTGGAGGTTAGTTACTATTCCCACCTTTATATCTCGGGTTCTACTTAGTTTTTGGCTTTGTGTTTACTAAAGGTATTTGGGATTTTGCAGGCTTGGATCTACTCCTATTTCTCGTGCTTGGCTCCTAAGAAGGTGCGGGGTTCACCCGAAGAGATTCCCATCGGGGATCGAATGGAGCCTGGCTCAGCCTAAAAGTACAATCAGCCACTACGTGTCGAAGAATGCGTTGGTTAACAAGTTGAGCCTCGGGGATGTAAGTTTTCTTTTTATAGCCTATTTTGTTCAATAGCCCCCAAGGTTTGGGATTCATTGGGATGTTGGTTCTATTTGTGTAGTTTGTGGCCCGCCCTTGGGCTGATTATGAGGGTGTGCCGTAGTATGTGGCTACGGAGCTGCCGCTTAGAAGTTACAGGAGGATGCTTCTTCCTGCATTGTTTCGCCCGGTTTGGTATCTGGGCGAGCGGCTGGTGCGTCAGTGTCTGTATGATGATTTCAGGGTATCGGTTGATCCTCCCCGGACCATGTTCAGACCACCGACCGCCGCAGAGGTTCTCGGGGATAGGCACGGAGAGGGAGGCGATTCACTCTTGGCGCCTGGTGCCTCCTATCTATATTGCGTCCCCCGGCGGTTAGCTTGGTATCGCCTTGTGGTAAGGTCCTAATTCTCGGTACTAAGGTTTGCTTTGCGGTTTATTGTTTCTTTGCCCTCTGACCGGCCAGTCTGTTGTCTTCTCAGTTGGCCGACCCGGCTGATGAAATCCAGCCCCCAGATTTTCCCCTGACGTTGCTTAGGGTGGATGCGGTTAGGATACCCTTTACTGAACCCCTCCTCCCGTGTTCTGCTGAGGATATGGATGCCGGGATAGAGTGGCGCGACCGGGTGTACCGGGTGAGTTTTGGTTTTCGTTCTTCGCTTGGGTTCCAAGAATTAGGGTCGGTTTGCCTAAATTCTATGGTTGCATTTCCCAGGTTTCCTCGGCTTGCCATCAGCGGTTGTGGCAGGCCGCCAACTGCTTCCGGGCCTATGCCTCGAGGGTTTCCCGTGACACTTCGGGGCCTCGATCGGTGAGTTTGCGTGACTAGGGTGGTTTTCTAGGCTGTTGGTGTACTTTCCTAATGTTTAATTGTATTTGCAGGACGTCCCGGATATGGTGGGGCAGGTAGAGACTCGGGTGATCGAGCTCGAGGCAAGAGAGGTTGAGTCCCAATGGCTCCTGCAATCTCGGGCTAACGAGATCGCCTTCCTAAAGAAGCAGCTGGCTCGGTCTCGGGGTGAGCCCTCAGCCCAGGGTGAGGCTAGGCGCCAGATTGAAAGGGAGGCTTAGGCTGAGGCTGAGGCTACGGGTGCTACGGAGGAGGTTGGAGTGATTCCCGAGACAGCTACCCTAGATATGCTGTCGAGAATGGACGGTAGTGAGTCTCCTCTTATAGACCTGGAGGACCTAGGGTTAGATGACCAGCTTTGCTTGATTGTGATTGCCGTCGGCGCGGCTTCTAGGGGTCCTTCCTAGCCTTGATTTGTATAAGTATTCGTATAGTTTGTATATGTGTTTTAGATTCTTAGTATTTGAATTGGTTGGATTAGTCTTGCGTTTTCGTTTGGCGAATTGTTTACCTAGATTGACAAGTAATCACTTTTGGGTTCATTCATTTTGCGATGTGACCCGGTTTAGGGTGCGTTAGCGTTGCATGAGAGTATGAAAACAGTTTCTTTTGGAGGTTTTGAAATGTGTGGGTTTGAGCCGGGAATCGGATCGGATATTACGTCGATAAAAAATGTTTTGACCTGAGATGGACGAGATGCAAAATGATAACGTAAAACATTAACGTGTTTTGACCGCGTGTATTAGGAGATGAGTGCAGTTGCTTTGACATTCGGAAAGAAATCGAAGGTTTAAAATTTGGGCAATTTTTGAAAAAAGTTAGATCACTTTTTGCATACTCTTGATATTGACTTGTTAGGCTACAGACGCGACCTGACGATAACCGTTAAGGCTACAACACGCCTAGGTGGGGTAGCTTACCCCCCTAAAAAAATGAAAAGACGTCTAAGTCCGGTAGATCCGACGGGTGAAATGTGATATCCGCGTGGACCCGTTACTCTTGCGCAGGCATTTTGGCTTTTGGAAATGAGTTTTGCAACTTTAAGAGGTCGTTCCCGACATTCGGAGTTGTCGGATGTGAGAGAAAGGTTAAAGATTGTGGAGATGATTGTACTACAGAATAAGGAAGCTATGTGGGCTAATGTTGCTAAGTGCCCGACCAAAGACGGCGATACCGATCCTAGTATTCGTCAGTTCATCTAAACGGGCCGAGACCGATAAGACACATATTGAAAAGGGGAAGTGGGATTGGTTGGGCCCGCTTTTGGCTAGGGCGGTGGAAGCTTGTGTTAGGAGGGGTCGATGGTGACAGACCCGAGCAAGCATACCCGAATGGCAAGGGAAAGGAAAAGTTGGACCGGTAGAGCCCAACCGTTTAGTACTATGTTGTATTAATTGACATTATGTGGTGTATTAGCACTAGTTTTTGGTGGGGTTTTACTTGACGCGTTGTCGTTTCTCGGGTAGCCGGATTTTGGATGTTTGATGTAAAGGGGTCTCGACAAAGGCTTGATTTAATTGATTTTGCATTAATGAGAATCACATTTATTTATTTATTTATTTATTTTGTAGTGGCTCGTAACTCGATTCTTCATTTTGCCTGGAGTGCCCTTTCGGGTTTTCAGTCCGTCCTCGGCTCACCTTTGTTTTGTTTTGTCTTTTTTCTGTTTTGTTTTTTTTAACGACGGCTCGCAACTCGTTTCTTCATTTTGCCCGGGGTGCCCTTCCGGGTTTTCACCCCGTCCTCGGCTCGTCGTTTGTGCTTCGTTATTTTAAAATCACTCATTGACCGGGTTGTGGGGAGAGTCCCGGTTTGTACATGAATCTATTAATCGATTTTGTTTGTTCGGTCGTTTGGTTGTACCCGGGGACGGATTGCCTACGTATCCGTGTTTGGATGGAATCAAACCATGTTCGTAGTTCTTTTTAGATTTGAGTGATTTTGCTTTAGACTCGTTATGCCAATTATCGATGTGAGATGTTTAGAGTGTATTCACGTGGGCTTTCACCCTAGATAAAAATTAATGTGTAATGGTCGGGTGTGACCCCTTGAAAGTGACAATTACCGAGATACCGTGTTTGGGTCAGGGTGACTGGCTTGGACGATTTTGGAATGTGGAGCTAGGTAGTGAGTGGCTCTGATGAACTAAGATCTGGAGCTTGATTTTTTGTGGAGTTAAGGCTATGGGGTTGCGGTTTCGTAATGTGGTAGGAAAGGGGAAACTGAGTAAAAATGACTCAGACTTCAATCGAGTGGATTGTAAATTACGTGGGATCTGATTTCCATGTATGGCCTTAACGGTTGGGATTATCCTATTGAGCTTGAATCCTCAAAATTCTAGACTATCTCCTAACAAGTGTTCTCGGGAAGGTCTTAAGGGTTGTAATGTAGGGAGACTAATATTTGGGTGCTAGTTGACTAGTCTGTTTATATTTCTCTTTTTTTTTTCTATTTGTTCGGACTTTGCATTTGAAGTTGAGTTGAATGATTGGGGGTTTCATTTTGACCATTGAGTTTGGTTTTGATCTTTGAATTGGGCCGGTTTAGTTTGGCCTTGGTTTCATTTTTTTCTTTGGCTCCTTTTGGCCGTTTCAGACTTCCTTTTCTTTTTGTCAGACTATCACCAATGGTAGGAAATGGTCGGTCTTTACTTGAGGGGTATTTATTGTGGGGAATGGGTTTGCCTTCCGTCTTTGATCACAAGCTAAAAGACTATCTAGGTTTGTCATAGGATTCGGGAATGCTCGTTCTAAGGGATAGTTTGTGGCTTTCTATACCAGGCATGAAATAGGTAAAAAGAGAACATGAGATCTCGGTTTTTGTAATTCCTCGTTGTTTTGAGGTATGTTCGACTGTTATCGATAAATGGCATAGTATCGAGTTGTAAGCAAGAAAGTACATTATTAAATCAAGCAATTGTCGAGGCGTATCATAAAGGAAGAAAAGTTTATTTCTTTTTATTGATAGTAATAAGCGGGCTATGTGCCTGTGATATTGTTTTCGGGGAGGTGGAGGACAGATCCCCTCACACCTCCTGACTCGATGCGAGAAACGAAAAGACATTTGCTATATTACTAGGTCTACGCCCTAAGACGAACTAGACTCTGACTCGGACACAGATTTACTCATCTCGGTGGATGCCCGTGGGTTGTCAGGATTTTCCTCGATATTCCGGAAATTCTCCTCTATAGGGTCGCGGTGGGAACAACCGATGGTGTCGCTAGGGACAGTGTGAACGCTAAAAGGGTTTGTGGTATTGTTTGGTTTCTCGAGTGGAAGGAGATTAATGGTCCCTTTTTCGATCATATCTTGAATGACATGTTTGAGCCGAAAGCAAGATTCGGTATCATGCCCATTGCCACGGTGGTACAGGCAATAAGCATTAGGGGTCCAACGTTTGCTTCGTTTGCCGACTGGTGGGTCCGGAGTGGGACCCAAAGGTGAGAGTAACCCTTGATTGACTAGGCACCTAAGGGCTTCGGTGTAAGATGAGGTGATTGGGGTAAACTTTCTCGGTGACCTTCCTACTTTGTTGGGTGTGGCCTTGTAAGGTCTTGGTATTCCTTCCGTATCGAGTTTAAGAAGCTCCGATCGGGCGGAGCATTGGGATAATCTAACCTGGGTAGGCTTTTGGGCATGGTAATCACTCAGGTTAGCGTTTGTATCGCTTTCGGTGTCTCTACTCTCAATGAAATTGAGGCGGCTATCGATGTAACGGACGGATAAAGTCAAACGGGCTACTGAAGTATGGATATTGCGAACCAATTTGGCTAGGGCACTGACATCGTTGCGGATGCTTTTGATGACGCTTGAATCTACCGACATGTCGGGGAGTGATTCTAATGGGAAATGATTAAAAGGTTAGAACGGATCCACCGGACGACTTAGGGACTCGAGGAATGCTCGTGACTGAGCGACGCGGAAATGAGACCCTTGACTCGCGTGTGTGCGCGGTCACTGGGTTAGGGAATCGGGTGCTTTAGACTCTTGGTGTATTCGGTGGAACGCCATATGTATCTTAGGTCTCTGTCACGAGATGATTTGACACAAATCTCAGAGGTGAGGTTTAAAGAGGACTTCTCGGAATGAGACGACCCAAAATGTAAGACCTCGAGTAGAGATGATCCTAGTAACTAACACAGACAGTTAATCACACGGTTGTACGACGTAAGAGGTTGATCACGATCCTGGCTCAGGATCAAAGAATTTGGATGTATGTTTCGTTCGAAAACGACCGGTTTTGCAAATTTTTGAAAAGGATGGTTTGTGAAAATAGTGTAACGATGGCGCGACGACATCGCTTGTGGCGTGTAGGTGCGTTGCTATGTGTGTGCATCGGAAATGATGACGAAATGTAAATATGTTTTTTTTAAAGGAGTGCATTCCTTTTAGGGGAACCGGTTTTTTTGAAAATAATTACGTGATGCTTCTATCAAAACTACTATTAATTAGCTAGTTCGATACTCGCGGGGTGCGTGATGCTTGTGATGGAGCATGAAGTCTGATGACAGTCTCCTTAAAGGTGTGACTAAATCCTTTGTGGGGGATTTAGGTGGTGAATAATGTTTCTTAGAAACTTTCGCTCTTTAAAAAAACTTTTAAAATTAGTGACTCACGTTCGTCGGTTGTACTAACTAGCATTAGACGGTGGGGGTGTGCATTGTAAAAAAAAGTGTTTTGAAAGTCTAACCGCTTTTTGAGTTTTTTGACTTCATTAATTAAAGCTTCGGTTGTGCTAACGGTATGTGTGTAAAATTTTTTTTTTTTAAATAAAATGTAACCGCGTGGTGGCCTTAACCCCATCAATTGGGAGTTTCAGTTGCATTGACGGTAATCATTGTTGACGGGTTTAAATTTGGCCAAGGTGATGGCACTAAATTTTTTTTTTGAAAGCAGTGAGTGTAAATCTTCCCACGATAACGGCATCTAAAAATGTTTTCCCTTTTTAGAAATCACGATTTGGTCGGAGTATTGATGTTTAAAAGGTCGTTTTGGAAAGATGAAGTATTTTCGAAAACGGAATTGGGTGCGGTTGAATATGTTGGCGTGGTTGAATCCAGATTTTTAGTGTTTTATTTGGGTTGTATTGTTCAAACACACTACACATAACTAGGAATGCGTACACTCATGCAGGACGCAGACACGGGTAGGTTAGGGTAGGCTACCGCCCACGAATAGTCTTTACTTAGGTATTGAAAATGATCTGGGGAGATGAGTGTCATACCGTCCGTTTGGACTATCCGCTTATTAATCCCGCGGATTACGCGTTAGGCGGCCGGAGCGTCAACCGAGGATCTCGCCGCGTGTCCCTAAAGATCTTACCGCGAAGAGGTCGATTGGTCCTGATATCGGTTAGGGTGGGCTTTTTAGGGCCAGAACCTGTTGTGATCACAACTAGGAACTAAGAAATGAGCTTCACCGACCTCGTTCAAGTTACACCACCGCTGGAAACTTGTTTCCAAATCCCCAGCGGAGTCGCCAAACTGTGGACGTCCGTTCGCACCGCCCGGCGCCCCGCGCGTGCCTGCGCAGGACCGACCCGGTTTTCATTGTGTGGCGGCGGCCACCCACGTGGCCCCCTCCCTACCGGGGGCCGGTCCGATCTCGCGTACGGGGCGGAGTGTCGGACCTCGATTTGGATGAGGATCCGGACTTGTACTAGACGGGTGCGGGCACTCGTGTTTCCGTTTGGGAATCGATCGAGTTGTGGTTGTAAATGTTTAAAGGCCGATTCATTTGGTAAGGCGACCTTTTTAGTGAACTGAATTCGTTGCCGATTTGTGGAGTCGCCACCGAGTCAATTATGGGGACTCAGAAACCGTTCAAGTCAACTTTGATCCATTGCCGGCTCAAAGTTGAGTGGCACGGGACCTAAAGATAAAGACTTGTACCCTTAAGCACTCCATGCCTGGAATGACTCTCAATGCCAATGGTTTCGGACATCCGGAAACCGTCTATTCTGAGTAAGGGGTGAGGGTACGTATTGGGAAGCCAACATTCGATAGATATCAACACCCAATCCCGCCCGCACTATAGCGACCTCTACTAATCAATCGATGGGCTGATATCCTAGTTCTTTTGTTGTGGCGGAAGTACTGTAACATCTGTTGTTTTAACCCTATATTTAGCTACGTCGGTTGTTTAAGGACAAGTAAGTATTGTCGTCGAAGTAGTGGTGTTTACATTCTTTGAATGCGATTTCACGTGACAAGCAGGCCATGAAAAGATGCACGTAGGAGAGTAGAGAGTACTAGTATTGTACGTATTAGCAAATCAGTTTTAACCCGGTAATACGGATATTAGTCATTCTTGTGGTATACCTTACCTGGTATTCTGTTTAAGATGCGTCGGTTCGGTATTAATAGATATGCGTCGAACCTAATAAGGTGAGCACCCAGACTAATACGGAACCCGACCATCACTTTGTTCGGTTTTAGTTATTTCACGTTTTGAATTCCGTGTTAGGTGATTTAGCATGCGATTATAAGGTCATAAAAGCAATAAATCATACGAAAAACTGTAAATGCGAATGTAAGTAAATCACATTGTGAGGAGTTGCACCCTCGGAGTATACAATAAACGGGACTCGATTCATAGATAATTTTGAGAACGGATCTCGGAATTACTCGGGTCTATTTAGTGTGTTTTAGTATTTGTGGTTGAAGTTGGGACGTTACGTATTTTAGTAGATGCTTGTGGGCCTAGCGCCCACATCTAGTGTTGTCGTAGTGCATAATAATAGAAAGTACAAATATGGAAAGTTTTGTTTAGATGGCAACCTAGTGACGACTCGATCAACAGGCGGATCCTCCTAGCTTGACCAGTGACTCCGGCAGAACTCTGTTACCGTTTGACCTTCCCGCGGCTACTCTGGCAGCGCTTTGTTGCTAAGGACTAGTTCTGTGGCTAATCCGGCAGAACTTCGTTACTAGTTTTGAGCTAGTCGATCACAGGCACCTCGGTATCGAGTGGGGTGCTCGAAGGTGAGGAGTAGCGTCGATGTCGCATTTTTAACCGGAACTACGATCGAGTGGATCGTTTGCCTCGGGTGTTTGAGTGCGAGCCCTTAGCGAGAGTTTAGAGGGGGAAGAGAAGAATGAGAATTGTGTGTCGAAATGAGGGCGTGAAGGAGGGTATTTATAGGTGTTTTCGGACCTCGTCGCCCATATGGACGCCTGAGCTGGGGCGCGCCAGGACTCAGGCGCCTGGGCTAAGGAGTGGTGAGACCAAGGCGCGTAGAGTGGGGCGATTGAGATTTTGAGGATACGGTTTTGGTACTTTTCAAAACTGTGAGACGAGTGTATAATACATTTCTTTGGTGTTAAGGTTCCCCGTGGCTTGACCTAGCGCTGTGGGTTTAGTGGGCCTCGGGTGTTCATCCCGAGGTTCGCTTGACACGGTGTTGACTCGGTTCGAGTTTCGGGACCAACTCGGGGTCCCGGTGTCGGAATTAACTTTAATTAATGTCTATGTGACCGTAACGACACGACTAAGGCTGCCATCGTGTTAGTTTTAATTTTGTTGAGTAATTATTTGATCCGTTCTATAGGAAAACTACCTACAGCATCGCGAACCCACGTCGCGTTGTAGTCCTATCGTCATCGGGTGTTTGTTGGGCCCTTCTGCAGCCACCAGGTCCAAATCTGGGTGTCAGCATCCCCTTTAAATTCTAATGCAATACAGTAGCGAAAACACTGTAGAAGTGGGATTATAACACACTGTAACTATGTCTTGCTTAAATAAAAACAGTAAGTCAATACATAAGTCATAAAATAAAAATGACTACAAAATAAAAATAAAATAAAATCTATAAAAAGGGTTATAAAAATCCATAGTTCAAATTATTAATCAGCGAAGCAGGATCCGTAACTACTCGCTAGCCCACCCGAAGGGAAACACATATACCTGCCATGTTAAAAACATAACAGCCACAATCAGTGAGGAGCAACGACGACGTTCTCCCAGCCATACTACAAGATTTTAAAACTCTATTTTTTTTTGGTAAAGTGTAAGTATATTAAAATAACGTGTCTCTAAGGACGTCAATCATTTACAACGGTAGTAGCTTAGCAGCTACATCACACTTAAACATATTACTTTCACATTAGAATTTCTAGCCAAATCCGGTCTCTAGTCTTGAGCGTACCCATAATATGATTAAAAACACGATTCTTTATCTCCTTTTTAAGCATATAGCAGCAATATTCAGGAGTTGCCAAAATCCCTTCTTGCCAAGCCCGATTTCGTTGGTTCCAAATGTACTAAATTGCCGCGTTAATGATGCTATTGAGCACTCCCTGTTTAAACTTGGAATATCTCATCTTCTTCCTCCAGGTGAGTACATCGCAGGTCGGCATTTGAACACCAGTCCAGACCTGCAGCTCCTTCAAAAAACGTCTACTGTATTCGCATGAAAAGAAAAGATGCTGCAGCGACTCACCATTTTGCCCGCAAATACAGCATTTATCATCTTCTACAATCCCTCAATTCCTCAATTTGTCTTTAGTGTTAAGGCTCTTATGATTATACATCCAAGCGATGAAGGCATGTTTGGGTACCGTCCAATGATTCCAAGTAAGATGAAACCAGTCCACTTTCGGTCCTACTGGAATCAACCACGCATACCCCTTGCTACGGTATAATTTCTATCTGAGTCAGTACTCCATTTTCCTTGAGAGTATGCATTTTTTAATAGCTCTTTAGTCTTACGGATTTTTTTTCCAAACCCAACTAGCATCTCGACCAGGAACGTAGGAACTCCAATCTTTGCCTTTTAAGTAAGTGTGTTGGACCCAAAGAACCCATAGTTTCAAAGGTTGGGAATAGATCCACCACACTAACTTCCCGATTGCCGCTTTGTTCCATTCACGGTCGATTTTCATCCCCAGACCAACTTCTCTCAGTCCGGTACAAGCTTTTTTCCACGCAATGGGAGGGGATTTTATGTAGTCAGCCCCCCCATCCCATAGGAAATTCCTGCACACTGCTTCTATTTTGTTAAACACGGTTTTTGGCAGAATAAACATCGATGCCCAGTAAGAGTGAAGCGTTTTCAGGACGGATTTAACCAGCACCAGCCGTCCCGCATACGACAATCTCTTGGTGCCCAAAGTTCTGATTCGGGAAATAATATTCTCAATAAGTACTTGACAGTCTTTGATGCTCAGTTTAGAAGGTTGAATAGGAATTCCAAGGTATCTAAAGGGCATTTTTCCTTCGACACAACCTGAGACAAGCATAATTTCCTCTTTTGCAGCTTCCGAGACTCCGTTGAAATAAACATTAGTTTTCCCCCTACTCATCAGTAATCCCGAAGCTTTGGAAAAAGTAGCAAAAGTTCGTATGAGGATCATCATTGAATTCATATCTCCTTTAGAGAAAAGAAGGAGGTCATCTGCGAACATAAGACAACTCAATTTAAGAGGCTTGCATAATGGATGGAACTTGAAATTCATTGTGGTGGTGGTATAAGATAACAGTCTAGTCAGGTACTCCATACATACCGTGAAGAGGAGCGGAGAGAGGGGATCTCCCTGCCTCAGGCCTCTAATACCTTTGAAGAATCCAAAACTATCCCCATTCAGGCACAATGTGTAAGCTGGAGTAGTCACACATTCCTTAAGTAATGCAGTAAAATGAGGTGGGAAGTTAAGCGCCTCTAGCATCTGAAACAAGAAGCTCCACTCAATGGAATCGTACGCTTTCTGAAGGTCCACCTTAAACATGCATCTAGGGGATACCGCCTTTCTACCATACAGTCTCACAAGGTCCTGACAAATGAGAACGTTTTCCATGATGTTTCGTCCTTGGATGAAACCTTCTTGGTTTTGGGAAATCACATGGGGAAGGACATCAGCTAGCCTGGCGCATAAGATCTTAGATATACATTTGTAAATAACATCGCAGCAAGCTATAGGACGGAATTGGGATACATTCTCAGGATTAGTTACTTTCGGAATAAGAGTGATATGAGTAGAATTAATCTGTTTAAGTAATTGTCCTGAATTGAAGAAATCCTGTACAGCATTGCATACCCCTTCTCCAACAATGTCCCAAGTGTCCTTGAAGAATTTACTCGAGTATCCGTCAGGACCGGGCGCTTTATCATTTGGAATACTAAACATAGTCTTTTTGATCTCCTCGGTAGTCACTGGCTTCGTCAGCATTTGTATCTGTTCAGGTCCACAACTGTTACCCAATTGCATAACCTTCTTGCTGATGTTTGTTGTAGATTTGGTAGAACCAAGTAGCAACTTGTAATAATCTAGAAAAGCGCGCTGAACACCATCAAAGGACTAATACAGGACACCTTTCATGTCTGTAATTTGTAGAACTTGGTTCAGCCTCCGTCTTGTCTTTAGGGATCCATGAAAATACTTTGTATTGGAATCCCCACACTTTAGCCATTGCGATTTAGCTTTCTGCTACAAGAATTCAGTCTGCGCCTCTTGTAATTGCTGATATTGCTTCCTGTGCTGTATTTCGCTTTGAACCAATTTACTGTCAGTCGGATTTTTCCCCAGAAGAGCTTGTATCTCCGTCAATCTAGTATACATAATCTCCGTGCTAGCTTAAATGCAATTGAATTTTTCTTTGTTAAGTTTTCTCAATACAGGTTTTAGCTCCTTCAGATGTTTGGTGACCTGATACATTGTTGTTCCGGAAATTTGCCTCTCCCATATCTCCTTAACAAGATCGTGGAACCCTTCGTCTTTGCTCCACATATTGAAGTATTTAAAAGGTCTATTCTTCCTGCCCTTCTGAATATATCTTTGAACCATGGTTGGGGTGTGGTCAAAGTCACCTTCAGGTAAAAAATTTGCATTGAGAAAATAGTATTTAAAACTCTAATTACTATTATATGAAAATAGTAAAAACGGAAAACATTGAAACATCATAATAATTCGGAGAAAACTTTAAAATATTGGAACAATAAAATCAGAATAAGTTTTCAGAAGAAAACTTAAAATATTTGCCAACCTGCAAACCAAACTATATCGATAATAATAAAATAATCAAAATGGCGTTATGGATAGAATTTGTGAAGACGGTTAGACTTTCACTAAGAGATACTAAAAACTATCTTCGAGAACTTAGTTCAACTTAGTTCAAACATTTGCATTATTATCTATCCATAACGCCATTTTGAATGCACTTATAATAATTTAGTTCTTATTTTGAATGCACTTATTATCTATCCATAACATTTTGCAATTATAATTTAGTTCTTATTGTGAATGATATAATAATACTCACATCTCACCAAAAAAAAACTTAGTTCAAACAAATAAAACATGGATCTCTAACTAGGCTACTCAACTATAATAGAACGGCGACTTATAAATGCGAAGCCCTAGTTTAAGAGAATGCACACCCCTTCTGGGATTATCAGTCACCCAGTTCAACTTATGACGGCGACATAATGCGAGGACTAAGCTTAAGGTCAAAATGTACACAACTCCCGGGATACCTGTCACCCGGTTCAACAACTAATATACCGATTCTTGATACACTATCCTTATAGTTGATGACAAAAATATAAACCTCGGAATTTATTACTCTAAACCTCACACTTGTCCTTATTCCATAACTCCAAAACAAAGTCATTATCGATATTCAAAAAATATAATAATTATAAATGATATGGAGCTAAAAGAAATAATCGTTATAAAAGAGCGAACTTTCTATTTTAGGGATCTTACTACTTTAGGAAACTTTCCAAAAGTAAAATCGCATCAGAATAACAAAAATATTAGTTCATACTAACACAATATTTTTAATAAACAATATAGATTTATAAAACTAATATTTTCGACCTTAACAATATTAATTTCTAAAACGAGAACAATTGGGTTTATGAAATTATTGAAATATCATACAAGTGGTTATAAATGATTAAGAATGTCTTAAAAAGTTTAATACTACTAATTAGGGTGTTTCCAAAATTTATAAAACTAAAATTCCCTAATTATTAATAGTTTCGTCAAAACGAGCATAAATAGGATTTTACGACAAATATCAAAATAAATCATTTAATGTCTTTTATTTATTAAACAATTTAAACAACTTTAGAATATCAAAATGGGTGGATTAAATTATAAAATTTCAAATTTCAATAATCTCAAAATAGCTGAAAAATAATCTATTAAAGCTGAAACGAAATGTTAGCATATTATTAACATGACATAAATAAAATATAATTCCCATAAATCTTTGAACAACATGAAGTCACAAAAGATTAATTAAGACGAGATTAAGACATACCTCATTATGGAATAAGTCGAAATCTAATACGAACGATATTAGATCTCTATAACACAACTTCATAAATAATAAGACGACTTGAAATAATAATAATACGTCTTCATAATCTTCAAATAATAATAATAGGTACGGTTTCTCCCTCTTGTCCCATAACGTAATAAGTGTGTTGTTCTCTTATTCATTATTCACGCATTACGTTTTTCATTCATCATGGAGTTTCTGATGGGGAAGACTCCATTATATAGGCAGAGAGAGGACCAGATTCCTATTAGGGTTTTAGATTACGGTAATCTCGACCTTCCATCAAGGTTGAGTAAATATGGAAAAACTCCTTATTTAGTCCGATATTATTGTGATAGCATATCTCTTAATGATTCGATTTCCAATAAGACCACAATTATGAGGAAGAAATATTAGCATAATAATAGGAAAGATATATTACATATCCCATAATATTATTATAGTATAAAATATTCTTACAGTCTCCCACTTGGTCGATTGGAACATCTGTAATGTTCGTTAGAGAATATATAAGTTGCGCATACTATGCTAAAACACTTCATTTATATCGAGGTTCATAAGTGTCTTGATTAATTCAATCATTAAAGAGAGTCATGGCGTGCACATGTCAATCTGCAACATGATTACTTCCATGTACCACTACATCAACAATTAAAACAGTTAGGCCATAAGTGGAGTTCTACGTAATGGTCCACATAATGTCTTAAAAAGACTATATTTCCGTTATCATTAATCTAATAATAAATGTATACACATTGGAAAACAGAAATAATATTATATAGCAAGCGTAGAATCATTAATGAGATCTCATTAATTATCATAATATAATATACATCCTGCTTCAGTAAAGATATTTAAGGTTCATGTGTTTTGATTCCTTAGATATCATATGATTCATGGAGTTAGAAAAAGATTGCAATTTCATTATTATCACGGTAATTATGCAATCATGCTCCTTATATTAAAGCCTCATAACAAGTCACATATTCAGCTTCAATGGTGGAGGTAAAAAGCAACTGTGAGTACAATGCCTTGTGTCATAATATCCCAAAATCTGAATTTGAATAATCAGTCACCTGTGGGTGATCTAGTTTTCTATATGTGATCATAAGTAATAATGTCAGGTTTACCTGAGTATAAATTAAGTTCTCAACCAGAGATGCATAAGGATATTCTTTATTTAGCCATTTCAATACATAAGTCTTGGTTCTATGTAATAAACCAAGATCGTTTCTGGTTAATAACATATCATCATATAAAATCAAATATATGAACTTACTCCCACTGATCTTGAGATTTATACAAGGATCACGATAAGTTCTTTAAAAATCATTAATGATTTTATCGAACTTTAGGATCATTGTCTCAATGTTTGTTTCAGTCCATACAATGAATTCTTAAGTCTTAGTGTTGGTTACAATTATCCAACATAAGAATAAAATGCATAATCTGTCAGATCTCTACCAAGACTCATGGATAGATATTTAATTTGAGCATTACTTTCAGAAGTTAAGTCAGTCGGTTTGTCTTTGCGAAGACAAGTTTCCGGTTTGATCAACTTCAAGATGAACTTAAATTACTCTTTTCATTCAGAGTAGTTTGTTCGTTTCATTAAGCTCAATGCCAGAGTTATCATAAGATTGCACTTGGTTAGGTAAATTTTAGCTGTGATAAAATAAAACAAACATAAGTAATAAGGCTTCAATATGTGAAACAACACATCTTTAATAATAGTGCTCCTATGGGTAGTCACTAAAATATTTAAATAAATAGAATGTTACACATGGTAATATAATCTACCTGCGGGAGTGCGGGTAAATATATATTTTTATATGTGAACGATATAATGACTATAGAATGTTACACATGTCAATATAATCTACCTGTGGGTAAATATATATTTTTATATGTGTGAACGATATAATGACAATATTATGTCAAAATTGAACTTGAGTTGTAAATTCACTGCGGTGAAATTTAGCCATAAGAATTTTATATTTACATTATCTAAAACCAAAAAATATGAAATTATAACTTATCATAAATCATTATTTGTCAAACGAATAATTATATCGAATGAGCATAATCAATAAGGGGAAACCATGTTTCAGTAAATCATAATCATACGGAGTATATCATAATTCATATTGTCATGGAATTACTCATTAATAATACGGAGTAAAATTTTAAGTCACTTCACATTAAAACATTAATCTATATACTAATCAATATGCATATAGTAAATCATATAATCATGACAAAATCAGTTTAACAGAATAATCAAGACAATAATGATATCAATTTCAGGTTAAACTTTCATTAATTCCATATAAATAATAAGAACTTTGTCGTGGTAAGAAATTCAGGAGATAACTACTCATCATCAAACATTACATGATCGAATTGAATATGGAAAAATCACTTGAACTTAATATTAGCAAATGCATAAAGACCATCAACAATTAAACCTAATTTACATATATACACATAATATATACGAGTAGTACAAATCGATGAGGTAGTTAAACAAATTGCATGAATAACATAATGGGACTAGGAAAAGCATAAACCAATTTGACATGCATACTACAAACAATTACTTAGCATCATAGTTGTGTGATTTTGTAATCTACAATTGCTTTGCATACTATACATGTACACACATGAAGGAGATTTATTTGTGTAGACTATTATGGAGTAGTAACAAAAGGTGATTACATAAAATCAGACGCAAAACGGAACACAAGTAATTTCACATACTATTATACTATAATGTATAATACGTCATTATTCTGTAATAACAATCTTAATTAATGGACAATCATGAGTTCAATAACCTAAGCTCTGATACCACATGTTAGCAAATTATTAACATGACATAAATAAAACATAATTCCCATAAATCTTTGAACAACATGAAGTCACAAAAGATTAATTAAGACGAGATTAAGACATACCTCATTACGGAATAAGTCGAAATCTAATACGAACGATATTAGATCTCTATAACACAACTTCATAAATAATAAGACGACTTGAAATAATAATAATACGTCTTCATAATCTTCAAATAATAATAATAGGTACGGTTTCTCCCTCTTGTCCCATAACGTAATAAGTGTGTTGTTCTCTTATTCATTATTCACGCATTACGTTTTTCATTCATCATGGAGTTTCTGATGGGGAAGACTCCATTATATAGGCAGAGAGAGGACCAGATTCCTATTAGGGTTTTAGATTACGGTAATCTCGACCTTCCATCAAGGTTGAGTAAATATGGAAAAACTCCTTATTTAGTCCGATATTATTGTGATAGCATATCTCTTAATGATTCGATTTCCAATAAGACCACAATTATGAGGAAGAAATATTAGCATAATAATAGGAAAGATATATTACATATCCCATAATATTATTATAGTATAAAATATTCTTACACAAAATAGTTTAACGGTAATTCGCAACTTTGCTCAAAAATCGATACTATCATTTTAAGGCTTCAATAAATAGTATAAAAATTATGTTACATAGTTAAAATACATTTTTGGATATTCTGTCCAGAAATAATTATTTTGCAAAATCTGTAAAATTGGTTTTTAAAGACTTTTCTCGTTAATCGTCTAATCTCGACAATAACGATTAATAAAAATATTAATTACAAAGCAGTTTAAGTCTTAATACCCAAAAATTATTATTAAATCTAAAGATTGATATTTTCCAGAAACTTAAAGTTTTTTCATATTTCTGATATTCCAGATTTTACAAATTTCTATAAAACCTTCTTTTAAAAACCGTTTCCACAACTAACTATTCTTTTAACAAAACTTGTCGTTGGTAATAATTTTTTTATTAAAACATCAAACTCATGAAAATATATATTCTTCAAGAAAACATCAGGAACACATTTTTTTCAAATTAAAAACGAAACTTAAAAATCGAGAATTAAAACGACAAACACGGTTTTAACGATAAACGACGATTTAAAGTGATTAATTAATTCACCCACTTAACAATTCCAAAGAATTATGAAAAAACTCAGAAAATTATTTTTCATCAAAAAGGTTATCCACGCCAAATTTCATATTAAAATAAAATATTTAAGTGCTAGAACTAAAAATCGGCTTTTAATCATTTTTATCCGAAAATAGTAATAATTCAATAATCGATACTTAAAATATCAGGAAAATGTAAAATTATAAAAAATCATCAAAAAACATCATTTTTAAAGAATATATTCATATTTTACTTGTTTAGACCGAATATTACAATTTTTCAAAATAATATAACAATTTAATCGTTAATCTCGTAAAAGCGATAAAAATACCGAAACATGCAAATTTACGACTATTTAAAAATTTCCAGAATATGATACATACATATATTTTTAAAAATAAAATTATAATTGTATACATGCAATTACACAAATGAAATCATGCAATACCGAGTAATATCGACGTTACCTTCAATCCAAATCCGAGTCTACGATAAATTCGTTGGCTTCGGGGTCGACCAAGAATCCTACACCACACGACATACTTGGTACAAAAATACCACCTATTGGTGTGCAGCTGTCCTCAACCGACTGTTGATTTTTGGGAACTTTCACTCCTCTATATTCGAAATATGCCTTTCTGCAAGTCGAACGTTGTTTTCAGGGAGCTAGGCAGAAAGAAAAGAGGCTCCTAGCAGTCACCAGCATGCGTTGGAAAGGAGTAGTTTGATTTCCTGCTGGGGTTAGATATCGGTGAAAGACGAGGGGCCGAATCTGGATCGTTTCATTAAGCACCACTTCTTTGTAGGGGGCTTTCGACAAATTGAGATTTGGCCATAGAAGAATCGCTTCCAACACATTGACCCCTTCAAGTGCCAGATATGAATGTTTTGATCTCAAGGTTGACATCCGGTTAAAAGAAAAGCACCTGCCCGGTGCTGGAAGGTCGAAAAGAAAAGAAATTTGATTCGGATCAGGAACAATCGAAAAAAGCCAGACTAGAGAAGATAAGTTTTGTACTCTATTAATTTCTCAGTCCCTCTAGTCGGGTGAGCGCCGGCCGGCTGACGCTGAAAGAGACGTTGTTGGCTTCAAGTGGACAAGGAATCCATTCTCGCGAACAAACACAGCTCCTGAAAACTAATAGAATCAAGGTAAATAACGATCGGAAATAACATCGATTATTACCTTAACGAAGGAAATGGAATAACGATTAATTTGGAGATGGAAATGAGACGATCAAAACTTGATTTTGAGACAAATCTTGGCTGGAATTTCTGTTGGAGACCACGGCCAAAGGAGAGGAAACGAAGAGTATTTGCCTTGAATATTTTCGTGAAATGAATAATGAAAGAATAATGAAGAGGTGGTGAATGAATATGACCTTATAATTTGATAAAAACAATGTAAAAAGGCCAGCATAAACCGTCCAAAGTGAGTGGATTAGGAGAGTGAAGAGTTTGAGTTATTAAGCACTAAAGTAAGTTAGTTGAATAAAAGAAATGTCTATATACATAACATCTCATAAAATGAATTATATAAAAATAATGTAGTAAGGAGTGTGACACGGGAGTCACGGTCCAAAATGGTGGAAAAGAGGTCCCAAATAATTGTAGGTTTTAAAAATAAGGATTGTAAAATTATTAAAAGCAATTCAAAGCAATTCGAGTATAACCTCGCGCTAGAAAATAATTATTTACGAAACTTCGTAATAAAATTGTTAAAGGGTAAATTTTCATAAATAAAAATATTTCTTAGTTGAAAATTTTATATAAATGTGTTTAGACATTTTTAGGGAAAGAAATAACTTAAAATACGAGCTTAAAATGTTAATTCGTAGAGAAATAGAATTTCTCGCGGAAAAATAAATAGTTTACGATGAAAATCAAATAAATAGGTTTAAAAGAATTAAAATCTTTTAAAATAAAAATAACTATAATTTGACTCAAAAAAAATAATGCTTGGAAAAATGATGAAACCGAAGGAAGAAACGTGATAGAGTTATGATGAAGTCATAACGGGAAATATAAAAGCGTTAGAAAAATGGCGGGTGTTACAACAACGATGCTTCCCCTTTTTTTGGTCAGACTAGTGCCTAAGGTAGAGATTGGTCTGTCTCATTGGGAGGTGTTTGTTGTGGGAAATGAGCTTGCCTTCCGTCTTGAACCCAAACTATGAGACTACCTACATTTGTCATCATAGGATTCGATACTGCTCCTGCTAGGGGTAGTTATGTGGCTTTCTATGCCAGACATGGAATAGGTATAGGAAAAACACGGATCTTACTTCCCAAAAGTCATTGTAGATGTGCCTATAATAGTCATGTGCATGTGCTCACAGTGTATGATGGTGTTCATCATGTTCTCGGAAACACATTAGAAAAGCCTATATGAGAGATCAAAAAAAGTTGACTTTGCTGAAATGGAGACGAGGACAGAATACAACTGACTCTGACTTTGATTTGGAAATGAGGATGTACGGTATCCTAGACTCGGACTCGGACTTAGACTCGAATCAAATCTGAACTTTTGGATGCTCGGTTGGTTGTTTTTCTTTTAGTAAGGTCCTTGATTGGAGAGAACGACATGTGCCACGACACGCCTAAACTCGACTTTGCACAAAAGGAAGAGAGGGAATCAAACAAGACACAGCCCGACGCGACGAGAATGACTAAGATTCTTGGACCGGGATACTCGAACGTTGACCTTGACAAGGTAACGACCCTGGCTTGAACTCGACCATGAAACTTGAGCTGCATGTGGGTGAGTCCGAAAATGGGACGACCGTGTTTGACTGAGTCGTGTGCTCGGACCAACCGTGGTGACCTAAATAACCTTTAGGAGACTCGAGTGTTCATAGCATATGTACGACTCGAAGAGAGCATCATAAGCACGCCAGTGTAGTATGAAAGTAGGGTACCCTTTGGATGACCGTGGTTGACTGCTCGGGTAGAGGATAGCCCCCCGAATGAGACTAAAGACTCTGATAGGGCTCAGATGGTGCGGCATCTAAGTTACTCGAAAGTGGCACACGTGAGACAACACGTGTAAGATATGACCCTTAGAGCAACCGTGATTGATCGCTTTGTTTAGGGGTAGCCCCCGTGTGAGACTGAGGACTATGATAGGACTCAGATGGTGTGGCATCTAAGTGACTCGAAAGTGGCACACGTGAGACAACACGTGTAGGATATGACACTTAGAGCAATCGTGATTGATCGCTCTGCTGAAGGGTATCCCCCGAATGGGATGAAGGTTTTGTTAAGACTCAAGTGTCAGACGAGTGACCCTTAGACGTAAGGATCACAAACCTTTGACTACAGGGCTATGCCTTGTAAAAGGTGGACTTGACCTTGAGGAAAGGCAGACGTGGTAAGGGAAGAAACTTGTGATGTGAGATCGGCAGAGCTTCGACGCTCGAGACCCTTGACTTGACTTGAATAAGGATGACCCTGGGATTAGGGCAGACCCTTAAATTAAAGGGTTCTTGAATTGGGATGACTCGACTAACGGATTGAAAGACGAACAAGATTCCCTCAGGAAAGGTTGTGGGGACCGTCCTGTCGGAGGGAAAGATCGCGTGGGACTTTTTAGTTAGGGCTCGAGCGTTTAGACGAACCTTCCATTTACGAGTGTACGATCGTGTTAGTTGGTTATGCCTTTAGGATAAAGCGGACTAGGATGGGGAAGAAACTCGCGATGTAGGATCGACAGAGATTCGACGCTAATAGCCCTTCGACGAACTAGGTGAGGCCAGACACACGGATTACGGTAGGCCCTAGAATCATAAGGGTTTGGCGTTATAGACCTTCGACGAACAAGGTGAGACCAGACACACGGATTACTTAAGGTCCTATAATAAGGAAGATTTTGAAAAATGATTGGATTTTGAAAATTAAGAGGACGGTCCTATCTTTTGAAATTGGCATCATGCCGACAGGAACGAATTTTTTGAAAAGTTGGAATGGTTGCAAAAATTTTACATTTTGAAAAATTGGGAGATGGTCCCGTCTTTTGAAATCGGCAGCATGCCGACAGGATCGGTTTTTTTTGAAAAGATGGAATGGTTGCGAATAATTTTGTATTTTTAAAATTGGGGGACGGTCCTGTCTTTTGAAATTGGCAGCATGCCGACAGGACCTAGTTTCTTTTTAAAAGTTGAATATTTGGAATTTCAAAATTTTGAATATCCAAATTGAATTTTCGAAAATTTGAAAATCGAAAATTAGATCCCGAAGATTTGTAAATAAAAAAGACATCTCGAAGATTTGAACATCGAAATGGAATTTTGTGGACATGACGTAGGTCCACCCCGACGCGGCCACGCGCGAGTTTGGGTAGGCGAATGAATCTCGTGGTGAGATTGTTCTCGGGTTCGAAATTTATGTCAAAGTTGGAGTTGCCACCGAATTTTATGGGAATTCAGACCCATTCGAGCCCACTCTATGTCGTCGTGGACCGTACACAAAGTACGGCCCATTTCGATTTCAGAGTTTATGGGGCTCGTCCCTTTGCATTGCGATACCGATACCGTCACTACCGGTTATCGTGTATAGGATGACTCTCGTGCGCCAACGGTTTCAGACATCCGGAAACCGAGGTTCTGAGTAAGGGGTGAGGGTACGTGTTGGGAAGCCCACTAAGGACACCCAACCCCGCCCGCACATTCGCGGCCTCCACTAAGACATCGTTTGTGTTCGTGTACGCGCGCTAGTAAAATGACTAAATGATATGCAAACAGCGTTTTCAGCTAAGCATGCGAATTAAATGTGAGCTACGTCATTTTAATGCATCTTGATTCACGTCAAAGTGATTTAGCATGTGATGTTCATTTAAATAAATAAATGGCAAACATCGAAAATAGAAAACTCGTAAACAAATTACAAATTACACGGGCGGAATACAACCCGGAATTCACAATACAACGAGCAATAAAATAGAATAATCGAATCAGAAAATGGTAAATATTAACTATAAACGGACCCGTAAATAGTAAATATATAAGCTAGACCGTAAATTGAATAAATGGACGAACTCCGATTAAATGCACATTATGTTGTGCATTAAACGGAGGACGAAGATATGGAACCTAGACGTGGTGCTAGCCCGATCCCGAATCTCGATGCCTTGTCCCGACTTATCACATCGAAAATTGGCGTCTGGATTAGTCATGTATCGGATACGACTTAAAGAGTCGTCGACACAAAACTAATCGTAAAAGACGTCGATCAAAGTCGTGAGAGTGAAATAATAATGTATGAGTTTTGAAAATGAAGATCACGTGATTGACTTTACACGCGTGGATCGAAGCCGTAAAAAAAAGACGAGGCTCAAAAGATGCTTTGTGGCTCTCGATTTACTAAATCAAAGGGACCCACTCGACCGAGTCATAGCCAAGACTCGATCGAGTGAACCATTAATGGGGCTACTGCCCGGTTTTTGGTGTGCTACTCGATCGAGTGGGCTTGTGCACTGGATCGAGTTCTCTCTGTACGGGTGTTTAATTTGTGCTTTGAAACGACCCATTTTGTAGCTTTTATGTTTTTGAATCGAGATGCAATTACGCTAAATGTAAATATTGTCCAATTTATATTAGTTTAAATCTCGATGGCTCGTCATACTCGACATTTGGTTATAGAACTGACATCTAGTATTTAGAGCGAGTTTGCAAAATTGAGTTTGATCGGGCTAGAAAAAATACCGATTCCCTCCGCGTCATAATGTCGTAATCAATCCTTTCGGATCGTGTGACAATTAATTCGGCGTCAATGGGTTTCGTCCTAATCCGATTTGTCGATGATTCTTTTAGAATAATATTTTGAAAGAGATGTGGTCAGACATATTTAACGACGAATCTCCACGATCTATTACGCCCTTAAGTGTTTAGGGCGGCGCACCTCGAAGGGCGCCACCTCCAATGCGACTTGTAAAGGGATTAAATAGACTTTAGGCGGAATTCGTAATTAAACATATTCAACCCGAAAATTCGACCGTCGTTGCAAACTTAAGTCCTCGGCATTTTAATATCGTAATTTGGCCTTAAGGCCTACAATCATTAATTTAGCCTCAACGGACGTTGATCGGATCGTTTTGAAAATAGTTTTGTTTGTAAGTATACACGGTATTATTAATATAACAAAATGTAAATGAGCAATAATTAAAATGTTAGGTGTTAGAAACAATAAATAAAAAATGTTAGATTAGAGAGTTAGTATACATAAAATTAAAAGTTAGTGTGTTAGTAATAGTAATAATAATTATAATTATAATAATAATAATAATAATAATAATAATAATAATAATAATAAATAATCGAAAAAGAGAAAGGAGATGTCGGGATTTAAATTACACCCTCAACCTACAAGCTTTAATGGCCTCGGAAACGGACTCGTAGTTGCGGCGTGTGCGCGGGAGTGTCGAGATATGTAGGGTGAGTTAAGGTGTATATGGTTAGGGAGAGGATGCTCTCGGGTCTTTGACGAGTGTTGATCTCGAAATGTGTGTGTGTATGTGTGTGTATGTGTAGGAGTGCCTAGAACTCAAGTGTGATGAATGTTTGAAGGTTGAAGATGTGTAGGATGTAAGGTTGTGAATGTTGTGAATGTGGGTTGCTTAGGGTTTTAGAAGGTGTGTAAAAGTTGTGAAATGTGTAAAGTTGAAGGGTGATTGATGACTGAAAAAAAGTTGTGTAATGTGTTGGGGTGATGGGGTATTTATAGGGAAATACCCCATTTTAGGGTCACTCGATCGAGTGGCGCGGGTGCACTCGATCGAGTGCCCTGTTTGGGTCCGGTTTGGCCGGTTTATGGCCTTATTCGACCGAGTGGGTGTGAACGGAGGGAGTGTAAATAGGGATAGATTTGTTGAATTTTTTTGAAAGGATTTGGTTGTTGTGACTTGATTCATTTTGTGTATTTGGACATAATGTGAGGCTGGTTCATCTCGGGATTCGACCTTGACCGGGTTTTGACTAGGTCGCTAAAAGACGGCTTTATTTTCGGTGACGGTTTTGACCCAAATTAGTCTCATTTTATTGGAAACGGCCCACTGGGCCTGAATTTGAGGTCAGTTTTGAGAGATTTGCACTCCGCTAAATGCCCACGTCGGATACTATTAATTTCGAGTCCGTATTCGAGCGTATTAAGTCACGTTTACGTCCGATCATCATCGGGTGTTTTATCGGAAACTGCTATAGACACTAGCAGGCAAAATGTGGGTGTCTACAGAGCCCCCACTCTGACTGAGGCTTGGACAAGGCGAAAGTCAGAGCAGCTACCAGGACAATCGAGGATTACGACCTGGCAGCCTTCCGGTCGGGTCGTTTATAGTCTATTAGACTTGCGTGAAAGGCTCGCCAGCCATAAGCAGAGGGTCATACCTGTCCTGATGATGATAGCTCCGTGGGGAGTCGAACTTGCCTTTGAATTCATAGGTGTACCCGTATGCCGACACATCACATTTTGGATGTAGCATTCCAGGAGAAACTACAACTCATGCTGGGGAGTAAAGTAGCTACGCAGGGACTTGCTTCTGAAGTCTTGGTTGTACCCGTATGCTGACACATGACAACTTGCATGTAGCGTTCCAGGAAAAACACCGCCTTTGATGTTTCGTTGGGAAGCACTAGCTGGTACCTGAAATGTTAGATACATAGGCAGAAAATGGCACGCATAGCAGATAGCAAGATAGCACATAGGCAATGCAGTTAGCATCTATAGACTGACTTGCGCTGGGGAAAATGGTTTTTGCTTCATTTATTTTGAAATCGAAGTCCTGAAAGCAACTCACGTGCTAGGAGATAGGTTTTTAAAATTAAAAGGGGTAGAAAAGAAATTTGCAGTTTAAATAGACTGAAATTTGACCTTGTCGAAAAGAATTTTATCAAATGGCTAAGTTTTGCAAACTTTGAAGTGAAAATTTGAGGAGAGAGGTACCGACAGACTCGACTCTGGACATGATAGGACGACGAGTTGACAGACACGACTTGGACTCTCGTGGGATTGGACTGTGACTCGGTAGGGGGTGGGCCACCTAAGATGACAAGACTCTTAAGTTGCGCTATTTCGTAGCCTAGGCGAGTGGCAACACGGTCAAACATACATCGAAATGGGAAGGACGTGTCATAGTCTGTAATGAGACTGCTTCTGCAGGACTCAGCAGTGGCAATGTTGTAGTCTAGTTTTCTTTGAATGTTTGGTTTTGGGGTACATTCCCAAAGTGGGTGTCGCTTCGAGTCCCTGACGGATTCTCGTCTTCGACTGCGCCGAGTACTAGGACACTCTATAGAAAGGAGGCTAGATTTTGAAAGTCTTTGGATTTTGTGAGTGGATGGAAATCTTCTGTCTAAGAGAAGCCTCCTGGATGACAAAGCAAACAGTTGAGAACATGACAGTGTCGTGACCAGAATGATGGTGCTTTTTGAACGTGTGTCAACGTGGGTGGTTGTGCCCTTGTTGAAAGGCTGCCTACGTATTCACGTGTAGTGAAATCAAACCAAGCCGTAGTTCATTGGATTGGAAGATATATTATGGTACCTAGTTTATTAGGGCTTTGTGTGTAACTAGCCATAACGATGGTGTAGGCTAGGTGAATTCCCAATGATGTCTTGATCAAAGGGCTAGAACAGTTAGGATGTTGATCCCGTGACTGTGAGCGTTCTCCGGGGTAGCCCCCATAGGTGGTGTGAACTATTTGGGCATGTTCTATGCCGACCGCAGGTTGAGTTCCCGTGTTTGGGGTTGGTAACTGGTTTGGATGTTTTTGGAAATGTGGTGCCAGGTAGAAAGTGGCTTTGATGTTTTGAAATCTGGAGCTCGATTTTGTGGAGCTAAGGCTTCGAGGGTAAGGTATTGTAATGTGGTAGGAAAGGGGGAAGTCGAGTAAAAATGACTCGAACTTCGATCAGAGTAGGTTTAATAATGCGGGATCTGATTTCCATGTCTGGCCCTAATGGTTAGGGTGTATCCTATGGAGCTTGAATCCTCAAAATTCTGGGCTATCTCTTAGCCTAGGTCTCGGGAAGGTCTTGAAGGTTGTAATGTGGGAAGGCTACGTGTGGTGTTAGCTAACCCGCTTGATTGTCTCTCCACTTTTTGATGGTATAGGTATCGATAATTTTTGAATTAACCGTACCTCGGTCAAGGAGCTTTCACTTGAGTTGACCGTTAAACATGGTCATGGGTTTTTGAATTTTTTTGTTTGGGTTGACCTCTTAGCCCTGGTCGTGTGATTCTTCATTTGTGTTGACCGTGCCCCGGTCAAGGAATTGACCGTATCTGATCGGGGGATGTTGAGAGTTCTTTTTTTTGATGGCCAGCTCTTTTGTTTTGGCCTTTTGCTTTTTCCTTGGACTTTTGATTTTTTTTGTCCAACTCTTTCTTTTCTTTTTTTTCTTTTTTTCGGTAATCCCCTCCTATGGTGTTGTGGGTGGATTTGAGGTTGGGCCTATCGGTTGGATTAGGCTTGTGGAGCTAAACCTTTGTAAGGTGTAAGCCTAGTCGGTATTTGTGTGAGTGCAACTCATGGTGGAGTACTCTACTGTAAGCATGGTGGTTTGGATCTCGGTATTGTCATCATAATTCTGAGCAGGCTTGGTGGGAGCATCGTCCCGAGTTGGGTATTTTTGGCATTAAGTCTATTGACTCACGATGCTTCTTTTTTTGCTTCTGGTCAGACTAACGCCTAAGGTAGGGATTGGTCAGTCTTATTGAAGGGGTGTTTATTGTGGGGAGATGGGCTTGCCTCCCGTCTTGAACCCAAATTAGGAGACTACCTAGATTTTTCATAGGATTCGGGACCGCTCCTACTAAGGATGGTTTTGTGTCTTTCTATACCAGACATGGAACAGGTAAAGGAAAACACTAGCCTTGGTTCATGCAGTCATTATAGATGTGCC